>JBBULP010001657.1:0-34172 GCA_038048775.1 Picocystis salinarum
TCCATCCTCTTTATCGTCTCGAAGCTCCCCGTGTCCGTCGCACCTCCATTTCTTGCGCGCGCCATCCCTGCTGCCACCGTTCTTCGTGCGTCGCGTCGTCCGTCGCTCTCGTGCAGGCTAGGTTTTCAGTTCTTTCGGAAGCCTTGGATTTCCTCTCGATAGGTTCCCTTTCGATTGGGTTCGAGTCCGGTTCTTGATGGATCGAATCGGAGACCTTTTCCCGATGAGTCCCAAGCGATTTCCCTTTCGATCGGGTTTCCCTCCCCCTTCGCTTGGGTTGGGTTCGAAAGAGGGTGTATCTTCGAAATGGGGTGTGAAACCAGGGGGGTCGAGTTTCAGCCTTCGGTGGGGTCATTTTTCAGTCGCTTCCCCCCCCCCTCCAGACGCGACACCATGCGCCTTCACGTGCGATGGCGAAGGAAAGGGCCACGACGACGCCCTTCCTTCGATCGAAGGTCGAAGGGACGGGATCCCGGGGCGATGGCGGACCTTCCGCACCGGCCCCGCCCTCGACCGAGTTCGAAGACAGAAAAAAAAAGAACGAACGAACCAACGAGGGACTGAGAAAGCAAAGGGGGGCATTCGATTTTCGAACAAGGGGGGTAAGCATCTACTTTTTGCAACTCAGCTTAGTTCGAGTGGATTTCCAATCTGTTTTTGCTACCCTAAACCTTAAGCGGACCCAGGCGCATCGCAAAATTTGTCTTCCTAAACCCCCACATCTCCACCTCCCTTGTCCCAACGCAATGAGATGCGCCCCCGCGCGTGAAGGTGATGGAGGGGCCTCGATGGCGACCTCCCCTCGCTCGAGCGAGCCAGGGATGAGGTTCCGGGGGCACTGGCTGATCTTCCACTCTCCCACCCCCGAGTGTGTTCGATGAGCCTAAAACATATTAGTGCCCGTTGAAACCCCAATGAAAGGTAAAGGGGTCATTCGTGTTTCAATTAAATGAGAAAGGATCGACTTTGTGCAGCTGAACTTGGCTCGAACCGTTTTGGAGAGCTGTTGCTACTTCCTTGCTCCCGCACCTTCCCAATCGCATCGCCAAAAAATTCTCCGTCAGCCGATGCTTTGGCTGTCGTAGTGGAGAGAACTGCATTCGAGCATAGATCACCTGTAGAGTCAGTTTCCTCATTGTGCAACTTGTGCGTTCAAGGTTATGATACAACTCTATGGTCTTACTTACACCTTCGGGAGGTCGTGGACGCTTCAATTGCGACGTGGGCAGCAACTTGGTGAGCGTGGAGCAGTTTGCCGTTAAGAGATGCATGAAGTTTAGTTTCTATTTTGTGGATGCACACAAGTCAACTGGCCTAGTACTGAAAGGAAGATTAAATCGTCAAAGAAGCACAAGTCTATCACTTAATCAACAGTCCGATTCTTGGAGGGGCCCTAGTGGTACTTGTCGTTCAATGTGCCACTTCCTCAACGGACGGTCATTTTCTCATCGTTCTTTAAGGAGGAATAGACTGTAAAGCCTTGCTGTGCTATCAAGATTCATCAATGCTCACTCATAATTGCAATTTGTTTGAGTATTGAAAGGGGGTTCAGCAAAATTGAGTGCTCCATTGCTAAACTCATCGAAAAACCTAACTTGCCCTACACACCACCTAGACAGGTCTTGCTCGAATCTGCCAGCAAGATAGAACATGTATTCCATGTTGACTACTTGGCTGGTGTTCCAGCTGCCAATGTCTTTGTCGAACTCGCTGGCACCTGCAAACATAAATGCCATGTTTGATACTTGGCTAGTGTCCCAGTGGCTGATGTCTTGGTCAAAAGCAGAGGCAAAACGAAACATTGACTCCATTTGGGTCACTTTGCTGGTGTCCCACGTTGAGATGTCTCCATTAAAGGTCGAAAATTGGAAGAGCCTGGTCATGTCTCTGACCCCACTGGTGCAGGTGGTGGCCGCATTGGCATTCGTGATCTGTTCTCTGGACCGCTTGGTGTACTCGATCCCATTCACAACCCCCATTTCTCCCACTACCGCAAGAGGACACAAAACTGTCACTCCGTTGGGTGCCACAGAGAATTTTGGCTCTGTGGATCCATTGGAACTTCTGAATTCGCTGCTTGTTGTGTCAAATGACACGAGGACATTGTCGTGATTTGCAGCAAGTACTTGTAGCTGTCTTCCAGCGGATCCACTAGCATCAATCGTGGTGAATCCAGCAGATTCTAGCACATCACCCACAGTGTTGCTGAATGACAGTGCGTCACCTTCTACAAAAACCATACCTACATCTTGGAGGACTATCTTCAGGATTTGCTTATCTGTTTCGGTAATCCGCAAGTACGCTGCTACCTTAAACGAAGCATGGTTCCCTGAAGGGGAAATCAAGCGGATACGATCGGCTTGTTCGAGCACTGGATCTGGTAGATCGGAATGGAGACTGTATATCTTGGTGGCCAATCCTGTGTGAATCAACTCATCAGTTCCCCGTCTGGTCAATGTTGTCTGTCCCTCCACATTGCTGGTGTCGGTGTCCTTGACCTTGACCAGCAAGGCCCAGACTGTCCCAACAATGGCCGCAATTTGAATCAAGGCAAATATGCAGAGCGCGATGATGATTTTCATGGCGATGCCAAACTGCCTCCTCGATTCCCTGTACATCCGGACGCTCTCCACGATCTCCGACGTGGAAAGTGTCCCGCTCTCGTCCACATCCAGCATCTTGAGCTCTTGGGCCACAGCTTCTGGCAGGTCTGCCAGTCGGATGGATCGCATGTCTCTGTTTCCTCTAAATGCCGGAGGTACATTTTCGAGGTCCACATCCTCGAACTTGTTGCTCGCCATATTCGCTGTGTCTTCTGCCAGGCTCTCGGCTTCCGCGTTTTCCGACGTGCTTCTTTTCATTGGACGGAGGTGAGGCCGGGAGCCCACCAAACGACTGCCTCCCGAGCGGTCAAACCCGCTCGCATTTGCGATGCTGAGCAAGCGACGACGGCGATTCGACCCACTTCCGTCACCAGATGGGGATCGTGGGTGACTGGGGTCACGGTCACAGCTGAATTTCGACCCCTCACAGGTGCACCCTTGTTCGCGAACATTGCCCTCGAGTGGTCCAAACAGTTTGTCCTCGATTGATTGTGGATACCTGTTGGAGAATGTGATCAGTATCCTTTACGGGATTGGGGTCTCAAAGTATTGAGAAACCCGGACCCCGGTATCTCCACAACATCCCATCTGCCGAATGGCTCGGGAATGGGATCGAAGATGAGGAAGGAAAGCATCGATGCTAATGCCTCTCAAGCGCCCTACAACTGGTGTTGATGGTTTCTTCAGAAATTTATGCGTTCTCAATAGGATCGCTCATGTCAACACGCGTGCACTCTCCGGTACCCACGGTTACGCGCAGGCGAACAAGGAAGGATGAACAATGCGGCACTGTCCAAGTTGCACGAGCAAGTGACCAGCATGGTTTGAGAAAAGAGTAGCATCACCCATACGGCAAGGAGCATCGAGAAGGCCATGCCAAGATATCCATGCCAGGACTTAAGTGCATGCACTGAAACAGGAAACAACAACACTCATGGTCATTTACAAAGAGGGTCGTGAGCAGGCTCAGCAAGTTGGGCATCCATCTTTTCAAGTCATGGGATCAAAGTGCTTTTTGTTGCCACAACCGGGAAAGTTGCAGATGAAACCAAACATCACGACCCAAAGAACGATGGAAATGCAAGAAAGCACGATGGCAGCAACGGCAACATCCTTGTAGCTTTTCCCTTGCTCAGTTTCCAGAGCTGCTGCGCACACTGCAGCTGTATCATCTTGGCTGTGGAATCCGCAGCGCTCCGGGTAATCCACCCATGGCAGCACCCAATCATTGGGGTTGGCAGCTCCTTTCTGGAACCACATGGTGTATGCGTTGTTCTCGTTCGTCTCGTAGAAGAATGCAGAGCCAAAGGTCTTGTTGCAGAATTCTGCTGGACTCCCGTTGTAGTGCTCGGCCACCGTTCTGCAGTGAGGCGTTACATCGTCGCTGAAGCATTCCGCGTCAAAGATGCTGCCGTTCTCTCCCGCACACAGCTGATCATCCTTGCACGCCTCATACCAGGAGTCGCAATAGGACGCCTTGATCGGGACGTCAATGACTTCCAATGCTCCATTGGGCAGTGTTTCCTCACATTGCTGATGCCTGCGGAACTTGCCAATGTTGACGTCACACTCGTAAAAGCACTCCTCGTTGATGAAGAAATCGAGACATTTTTGACTGAGCGGTCCGCAGCTGAACAAGGAAAGGATGGCAGGTTAGCACAGGAAGCTCAAGCGCCCACACCATGAAGTTCCTCACAGGGCGTACCTCTCGTAGTTGAACGTCACGGCTGGGTCGTAGATGGGTTCTCTATTTCCAATCCTGCACATTGAGACGGTTCACATTTGGATTAGTCTCTTGTTCGAGGCGCCAGCTGCCAAGTGCCACCCTGGCATTCTGAGCCCAGTCGACCTTGGAGATCATCAAGAGGCACTTGCATTGTGCTTATCACAATGGATCTGCGGGAACGAGCAAGCAAACAGCTTCCCGACGCGTGCATGACCACGATCCGGTGATGAGGGTTTCATCTCAGCTCCGGGCATGATGCCTCGCGAGCACCCCTAGCTATTCTCTGTCAGTACAAGGTCCATGTCCAGGAGCAGATGCTAGAATGGATCATTGCCCCAATTGGTTGGGTTGCACTGGAGGCAGGATTCCGCGCATCCTGCGTTTTCTGCCAACAAGGTCCGTGCTTCGGGAGGTTCCTCTGCTCGCACCGTCGGTTCGTCCGCCACCGCATCCACCTTTCGTTTCGCAATCGGCTCTTTCGTTCGTCGCACTCACTTCCTGGCGATCTCTGCGGTGCAGCAGGACGCGTCTTGGTACTGCGTGCAGTACTTGTCTTGGGCAGGAAACTCCGTGGGCGTGGAGAAAGGCTTGTGTATTTCGTTCTGGAGGTAGCAGTAGTCGCACACGGCGTTGGCACCTACCATCAAGCATGCCCACGCCGCTCCAAGCATCGCGAATCGTCCGTTGGTGTCCATGGCGGCGCAGGCGTCGACGTCAGCGCCGTCTTTCGTATCGCTTTAGATTCTGGAACACTCGTTTCATTGGGATGGAATTTCCCTTTCGAAAACGCTTCTTTCCGGTCTCTTTGCCTTCGAAACCGGACCAATCGGGTTCGACGTCCGGTTTCGATCGGATGGTACCCCAACCGATGCGGGCCGATGCAGGATGAGATCGCCCACGAGTTGGGTCGTCGGTACGGACGAGGGGGAACGAGAGGACGCAGCACAGGAGAGGATCGTTGTACGGGGCGTTGTGTGGGCGATGGACACAACCAGCCGTACCGGGTACGGGTGGATTGCGTGCCCGAGACGTGGATAAGGCGGCTCGGCCTCGTTTTCACGGTGTGGACGTCCGCGGATTGTCCTCTGGCGCACGCCTGCCGATCGTTCGAGCACGAATGCATGCACGTACGGCAGATCTTCGTGCGGATAGCGAAGGTGCCCGGTGGACCACCCACTCTCGTCAAGCACACGCCTGGGCGTGGTTTGCCGTACCTTCGCCAACGCCACGTCGCCATCCGCACTCTCTCTGCCCCCGTTTCGCGTCCTTTCACCGTCGCCAAGGGTCCACACGCACGCGTGCTTCCATGCTTCCCTCTCTCCATGCTTCGTTGGTTGCAAAACCACCACAACGAACCCTCCAGGATGGATGGATGGAACCACCCTCGATCCGATCCACGTCCCCGGTTCCCATCCAACTTTGAAAGGAAACCGTGTCCGATGGAACCCGAACGATCTCCGGTTCGAAACGGTTTCGATCGGGTCGAACCATCCGTATCCAGTACGGCTGAGGTTGCTGCAGACGACGAGGCGGCGGACAGGTCGACGTGCGCCACGTCTGCGCTCTGCCTTCCACACGCATCCCAGCGATCGAAGGACGATCGTCGAAGACGAACAACTCGACGTAGGAGGTGCACGCACGTGGTGGTGCGATGAACGAAGCAGGAGATGAGACCCAAGCCCTTGCAGAGACGGAAGTCCCAGCGACGGGAACCGTGGTGGACCAAGACCTGGAAGGCAATCACGAAGACATGGACCTGGCAGTGAAAGACGCGAAACCATCCAAGCTTGGATGGTTCAAAGCAGTGCTCTGGGTGGGACCCGCTTGGGTGGCCTCGGCCATTGCAGCGGGACCTGCCACCATGGCCAGTGTCCTTGGTGCAGGGTCCCAGTTCCAGTACAAATTGCTGTGGGTCGTGATCATGTCTGCATTCCTGGGAATGATGTCGCAGTTGCTCTCTATGCGCCTGGGATTGCTTACGGAGGATGGAATCGTGTCGGTCGTGCAGAAAAAACTGGGCAAGTTCTGGGCTTGGGTCCTCGTTGTGGACACCGTGATCGCTGCTGGACTTGCGCAGCTTGTGTTGGTCAAGGGACTGTGCGATGTGAGCGAAGAAATAACCGGGCTTGATGCCCGGATATGGGCAGCAATCTGGTCCCCTGTGCTTGCACTGAGTCTCACCATTGGTGGTTACAAGCTGTTAGAGTTTGTTGCCAAAATCCTTGTGGTTGGTTTGGTGGGCATATTTGTCGCAGCCCTGTTCACCGTTTCTATCTCGAGCAAAGCAGCCTCAGGATTGATCCCCACTTTGCCTGCAGGATCGGGAAACAATATAGCTGCAATTCTCGGCGGTGCAGTCCATATCACATTGATCACCATGCAGTCGTACACGATGAAGGCTCGTGGATGGAACATGAAAGACTATCGACTTGCATGCATAGATATTGTGCTTTCCATGCTCCTTGCATTTGGCACCTACAGTGTGGCCATTTTCCTCGTAGCCGCTGCAGAGCTTTACCCAGTGCCAGAACAATGCCCGGTACTGACACCAACCTGTGCCTCACTTGCTCTGGAGCCAATCGCTGGTTCTGCTTCCAAATGGCTTTTCTTGGTTGGCCTATGGTGTGCTTCCTTCAGCACTGTGGGTGGCAATAGTGTGATCCCACCGTTCCTTGTTGCAGATAAACTAGGGTGGGGTACAACCATCAAGGACATGCGCTTCAGGATCATGCTTGGATGTTGGGCATTCATATGTGGTGTAGGCGTGTTTTTGGAGGGGGATCTCTTCCAAAGCCTCCGGAATATTCTAGCAGTTGGTCTGATCGCTACACCCTTTGCTTTGGTCATTGTCTTGTACATGCTGAATGATGAGAAGACGGTGGGTGTCACTGCAGGTATCCTTGCAAATGCAACAGGATTGTTGTTGCTAGCTGTCTCCTGGCTTTCCATTGGCTACTACCTCTATGACATGATTGATCCTGCAGTGAAAGCTTCCTCGTTTGGCCCAATCTCCGATGATCCAGCAAATATCTTGGTACTGATATTTACTTTCGTGATCACCACCCTGACATTTGTTCTCATTGGTTTCTTCGTGCATGAAAAGTGGATGCTAAGGAAACAAAGAATGCAGTCAGAGATATTGCCTCAAACCCTGGAAAGTGCTGGTACTGCTGCAGGAAGCGAGTAGGTTTAGTTGGGTTGCGCCGTTTCTTTGCCGGGAACAACTAGGTGCCGTTTACTGCTGGCAAAGATCATTGCAATCTTTGATCCTCTCCCTTGTTGCACATTTGCTGGCCATTTCATTGAGGGCAAGAAATGTTTGTTGGGCATGTTTTGGGTATTTCAATGACTCCTACGGAAGGTGCTGCCAACGAATTTCGATATGGTGGGCAACACCAAGAAGCTCTCCATTGGATTTGGGCTTTTGGAGAAATGACACGCCTGAATTGAAAACCCAATTGGTATGTAAAGCATGCGGTAGAGGGGCAGAGCATATTCGAAGGCGATTTGGAGCAGCTTTTGATATCCCAATACATGCAGGAGTATTGCCAATACTACGTGCAAGAGCACTCTTGATAAACTCATTTGGATGAGAAGTGGCGGTACGAATCATTCAATGCATTCTATGCTCAATGCGATAGGGTAAAGCACCGTCTTGTTGCTCTCGACATCCACCCACCGTTTTTTCTCACTTTTGAAAGACAGGGGTACACTTTCGATCTGCGAGAAGTTGCTTGTGCCTTGGAGGGGCTGTGTCAAAACAGAACGCGGGTCTCTCAAAGCAAGAGTTATGGCGAGGTTGACATTCCACATATGGTGAAGGAGCTTAGGTCAACTGTTTGTAAGGTAATATGTTCTTGAGTGGGGGATGGAAGCATTGTTTTCATGCTAGCTCCAGCAAAAGTCTTGTAGATTAGAATTGTTGATTTAGAGCCTTGCATTACCTACCGAGATCGTTGCTTAAAACCTCCCTCCGTCCCCAGAGCAACTGCTTCTTGTAGCCTAGATTGATCCGCACGCTTCAGCCAGGAGGTCTTGTGAATGAAAATGGATGCTTTGGACCACGAGCAAGATGTTTATTCGCACAAGAACTTTTTGCTCATGCGCACATGCACTGTATCAAAGCAATGCCAGTTAAAGATATCGGTAGTCTTTTGTTTGGCCGCACTCTCGTACAGCTTCGACACCATCCCAGACAAGTCTCAGCCGAGCTCAAAACGTACATACCGTCCCCCGTCGCACTCATTAATCTCATGATGATTCATTTCGTGATAAACGCTGGAGAAGCTGGCAATCGGTTGTACTTCAGTTGAATTTCGCATGATGGCCATGACGAGTCATGTTTGTAGCTTTGTACACGGAAAGCAAGTTCTGCAGCCCCGATGATGCTTGAGGCCATGTGCATCCTCTCCTGCTGGCTTGCTGTGAATACACTCGATTGAAGGGGGTAGAAGAGATTTCCCTACTGCAACTTTTTCCATTGCTGTTTGTCGAAATTCAATTATTTGCCTATACAGAAAAGCAGGTGGACAAGGACAGCGGAGGATCATTTCACAAACTAGGATGATTTGTTGCTCCGGGAAAAGTGTTGGCTCACTGTGTGCGACTTCCTCGTTCTGGACAGTGACACCGAAAAGGCATGCACATACGATAGGACCGGCGTGGTTTTGATGCTCGCTTTGCACAGGTCAAAAATCTCACGCAAGGTACACCTTGCACGTGAAGCGCGCAAGAATGAACACCACAAAAAGGTTCCAGAGGGAGGTCTGTCGCTTTCATATATGAACCATGCGTGGAAATGGCACCGGGCCTGCAGAGCTACTGCATGAGAGGATGCTAGGGCAAGAAAATCTTTGTTCATGTAATGGCTCCGATTATCGACACGGTACAGAGTGACCTCAATGTTCCATGGGGTTCGCCCTTCCAGGGCCCATCGGAAGCATGAAGGACGTGTCCATCTTGTCAGAGGACAGTCCTGTCGTTGAGATTCAAAAATTCTGAGGAGAACGCTTCATGCAACTGCTGTGGTTTGTTTCACACAAGCACACTGCTGAATTCAATGGATCTGCTTGGCAGTGTATGCATCGTCAAAAAATGCAACTTCCAGTTCCATCATGCTACAAAAGCGCCCAGCCATCTTCTCTTGCAATGCAAGATCGGCCTCCGCTCCCACCCGATCCGTTTCTTCCCGCAACCATCCCACGAATTTTTGGAACTCGGGTATGGCATGGAGATCGATCCACTCGGCGAAGTAGAAAGCTTCTGGTCGTTCGGTTCCCAAGGACGTGGCCCATGTGAGATAGCTCCATTCTGCTGCCAAAAGGGTGGACAACGCTTCACCGTAATGGCATGCATCGGAGGTGGCTTCTTGGATGAGGTTTTGGAATCCCATGGTAGCTTGGCTTGGTTTTTCGTTCTCCCACTGGTTCAAGGGCACACCCAACGCTTCGAAAGATCGAAGGAAGTAGTCGTTTTCTTGACTGGTCACGTCGGCGAGGAACTTGGCCAACGGCGCTTTGCTCGCCATGGTGGGTGCTTTCGCCACCGTGCTGCCAAGCAAGCTCGCGAAAGCATTGACGAACACGTAATCTTGCAGGAGGTATCGCTGGAACACAGCTCGGTCCAAGGTGCCGTCGCCCAGCTCGTCCACGAATCGATGTCGGACGGCACGTTCCCAATGCGTGCTGGCCTTCTCCTTCATCCAATCGGTGAACCTGCGTCCTTCCATCTCGCTCGCGTGCGCGTCGGCTTCGACGTGCGCCGTCGTCGACGTCGGATGCCGACCACCACCAAGTCACGAGTTTCTTCTCTGCTTGGTTCGTCACACGACAGTCGATGCACCACAACGCATTTGCATGGTTGAGGAAGAACAAGGCAAGTTCAAGTGGGAAGCGTGTGATGGCCAATGGTGGAAGACGAGATCCATGCAATGGTGGACAGGGATGGAAAGCTCGCTCTTGGCGTTTGCCATTGCTTCGTGTTGTGCGCGATGGAGGTTGGCTTGGCCACGATCCACTTGGAGACGTGCTCTTTGTTAAGTATGAAGGAAAAGTGCAAGGTAGGATCAACGTCGTTGCAAAATCGCACGTTACGTGACAAAAAGATCGACGAATTCAACCAATGCTTCAATTGATGGTCGACGTAGGAGTATCTTGGCAAAGCTTCCTCTTGCCTACTTGCGGGTAATCCGAGCAAGCTCAATGCACCAAACCATTGTTGAAGGTTTCCATTCAATGGTCGAAATTGTGTGCATCCAAGTGACGGTAGAGGAGCTTTCTTACGAGATGATGTTGAAACGGTCCGATACTATCTTTCGAGAGGTGCATCCATGTAGTGATGTTCATGGATTCGGTACACCCACTCACAACTTCTTTCAAAACATAAGACATGATGCACGGGTGCAATCGATGCATTCGCATGTGACTCGATTTCGAGTTGGTGTTCTGGCGTTTGTCTATGCATGGTCTTCCTTTTCGTCTCATATAGACATCGCGAAGGCTCTCCTAGAGTTTGTGCAAAGCACAACGCAACGCATGCTCAAGGTGATTCGATCAGGGGGCGAACACGCACAACGAGTGAACTGCGGCATGAGGTCAAGATACGCTCGATTCGACCGGTCCATCCCATGTTGGACCCACACGATTGGCATTGACGCCGACGTCCATCGTTTCCGTCGGACGCACCTTGGCATTGCACATCGCACCATCCACGCAGGAACCATTCCCATCGTTCAAACCTTCCATCTCACCGCTGCCATCTTCGATCCTGCATGCATCCGCCACGGTTGGTCGCAAGTGCGCCTTGGTCCAAGCCACCACGTGCTACAGGGGCGTGAGATTCGTTCCATCTTTCCCGGGGGGACCGGCGCGCCCGTTTCTCGGACCGTCCGACACCGAAGCGCGTCTCTGCGACGTCGGATCGGCTTCTCGAAGGCGTGTTCGGGTCCGTACGGACGGATCGGACGGTGGAGGAGGCGCCTGCGGTCTCTTCCATGGATCACGTGCGCACCACAGCAGAGCTGGTGCGCGACCTTCCCAAGCTGCGTCCCAATCCGTCCATTTCGCTCGAAAGCTACTGGAAGAGCACAGCGAAGCTCGTCACGCAGGTACGTGCAAGCACGAAGACGGAAGTGGAGCTGGAAGTGGACTCGTGGATGCAGAAAGATGGCTGACGATGCGAGGACGTGCAGGCGGAGCTGTTCCGAACCGTCAACGATGAGGAGAAGCTGTTCCGGACGCTCTTCCGGATCGTCAGGTGCGTGCACGAAACCATTCGACGTGCGATCCAATCGACGTGGCAAATCAGAAGAGGAAGGAACTCCGAAAGACATTCTTTCGTGACAGTCGTTTTCAGATGCAATTGGCTGACCTGTCCTAAATGCCACCTGCAGTTTGACGTTGGAGACCGTTCCCAAGCACAAAGATTGCAAGCTACCCAAATATGCAAGCTACACAGCTGCGTTTCGCAGGGTCGGTCTGCAAGCCTTGGAGGAGACGGAAAAGCTTAAGGTGGAAATCAATGCAAGAGCCAAACGAGCCGCGGCAAAGAAGGCTGCCATACAGAAACAACGTCACGTGGAGGGCCTGCCTGTGTCACAGAAGGAAAGTCCAACCGACTCCGTGGCTCCAAAAGAGCAAAGTCCTTCAGAAAGCACAGGGGTAGACTTTGATGCGCTGATGCAAGCCCCTTCCACCCCTCACTCTGTTTTACAACCCGGCCTTGCCTCCATCCTCCGTGACACCGGGGAAAGCCAGGCCGAATTCTCTGAACCTGCAACGAAACCGTCCATGCAGTACGAAAATTTCAATGAAGAGCACCCTGCAAACACAGTCATGACGGGAGAAGAACAGATCAGGCATTTAGACAACACGGGAGTAGAAGGATCGGGATATCCACCCGTTTCAGAACTGGATTTGGCGGGCAACAACTCCTACCAAGAGACTGCGACCTGGTATGCGCCTTCTGATGGTGGACCTGGCTCACAAATTGGCCAGCATCCCCAGCAAGTGCAGGTGGGAAGGCCAGTGGTGGTGCAACACGTTCCACGCCCAATCAAAGCCTTTCCTTCTGAAGACCTTGCAAAGACAGACTACGAACGCCTTCGTCAACGTCTTGATCTGTACGGTCTGCAAGAGAAGGTGGTACGAGGCGACGGGAACTGCCAATTTCGGGCCATATCGGATCAACTGTTTGGTGATCCGGAGCGGCACAGGGAAGTCCGCGAGATGGTCATGATGCAACTTAGAAATAAGCAAGAACTCTACAGGGATTATGTTGCTGATGAGGCAGGTGGATTTGATGCATACCTAGACAGAATGGCACAAGACGGTGCATGGGGAGATCACATCACGTTACAAGCAGCTGCTGATGTTTACTGTGTACATTTCTCTATCATATCTTCATACCCTGGAGACGAATTTTTGATCAAAATAGAACCTAATGGCCATGAAAGCAACGCCATATACTGGCTCAGTTTCTGGGCTGAGGTGCACTACAATAGCCTGTATCCGAGTTACAAGTAAGGACAGTTGGAGGTGTCACACGAGCTCCTTCCCATCAATAAAGCTTTCTCAAATCCGCTGCACACTGAAAAGGTCAGGTGCTTTTTGCACCAAGCGGGCTTTCTTGTGTATTCAGGATCACGAAGATTTCACGTGTCAAAGTCTAGCATACTTGTCTGTACATGTGATGCAGAATGGTTTGTTTGTTGTATTCGAACATGTAGCAATGAGGACGTGTAGACTGCTGGGTCAAATGATTATTCTCACATCATGGCTTTCACATGCTCCCCAGTAGATTTTGTCATGCTATTTCATTGAGATTTTTTCTCAAACATATCTGGTGGTACTTATTGGCAAGGTGCAAAGGTAGTAGGCGCTATTTTGGATGAGAGTAGATGAGCCTTGCATCCAGATCTGCGAACTAGGCGGAACAAACGTGGCAACAATTGCTGGATATTGCTTGTTTGATGTGAATGATTGTCAGGCATTCAGGTAGGGTGACAGACTGTAGGCACTACCTCATGTAGCTTTCGAATGGTGTTGTGTCAAGCAAGTCCATTGAAAGTGCACCTGAGGCTCTCTTGGTTGCAAGAGCGGGCTTTGATGTCCGTGTGCAGATATATTTGTCCAATGTGTGTTATGTCCAGGACACAGCTCAGCGTTCTTTTTCATGATTTTATCTGATTGTGCTGTTAGTTATGCAGGACTTTTGTACACTTGGCATTGAATGGGACAGTAAATTTCATGGCTTGAACACGCTTATGTATAGAAATAGTTTGCTTCTGAATATCTTTCGCAAGAGCAGAAGAGTCTCCAGGCTTTGAGTCACAATTCAGCACCTACAGTAGCTGTATGGTTTTTTGCTCATCATACTTTTAGAAGTCTAGCAATTAAGTTTGGGACCGAATCATCTTAGGCTCCTTCAATGTTGCACTCCAAGGCTGGCCCTCCAGCACCAGCAATAACTTCCACTTGTGCCAGTGCTCCGCGTGTTGTTTATCCATACTGCCATCTGCAAACTGCATCGATGGCCGATGAACGATCTCAATCAAGAAAAGGTTTCTGCAACTTCATGGAAGGGGTTCCGTTATTTTACTTGAAATAAATCTGCAATCATCCACCTTTTTCATGGCTTTACCTTGGACTGCCGAGTTCCAGCCCAAACTGAGGCACCTGTGGCCACTCTGTGATTTTCAAGCTAGTCATTCTTTTGCGTAGCCCATATCCTTCCGTCCAACTTGCCTTGCTGAAAGAGGGCATCGATGTTTTCAAGATCTGGAAAAAACAAGCCACGTTGGTGTTGATAGCATGTTGTGGTGAGTGGGCTCTCAGCAAACTTTCCGGGGTAGATATCTGCGTTTCTCATAATGGTTGGGATCTGGAGCGGGAAGAACGGGCAGGACTGAGGAAGGAGCCCTTGCTTCGCAAAAGGTGCTTCCCTACTATTATGAGAGCATCCAATATTTCGGACCCGGTTATCCAAAAATGCACCCGCCTGCGAAAGCAGAAAATTGCATGGTCTTGTTGGGTTTAGTGTATATTCACCAGGTTGGTTGACTCGCACACGGATACAATTGCGTGTGTCAACCGGGCAGAACTTTTCTTGGGGCATCTGAAATGCACCATCAATCACTGCCATGCCCCGGAATAGAACGTAAGGTTGACAAGCTGACCAGCAAGGCACAAAAGTAGCAGCACCTATTGCATCCTTCAGGTCTTCATTGCTCGTGTACTTGCTGATTTCAATATGAGTAGAGCGCCTTTGTCCTCTCGTTTTGGGGTTGAGAGCCAAGACAAAAGTCCGCAACTTGCCGCTGCACTTTTGATAGGCGAGTGGCTCGCTGTCAATGATTTCGTTCATCATGTCTCTCAGCGCTCGATATAGCGTCCCTTGGCACGGAAGGATCTCTCTCCTTCGATCCCAACTGTCCTGACACTTGCGCGACAGCTCCCTCAGTATTCCATTTGCTTCCTGAAAAGGAAATTGCAAACATGATGCGAGGGCGACTATTGCTCCTGCGCTGATGCCGCTGATGATACTTTTGCCTGGTTCTATGACACCAAGCTCCTGCAGGGAGTCCAAAACGCCGAAGTAGTAGGATGAAAGAAAGGCGGACCCATCCAACCCCACATCGTACGTGGCGTTTGCTTCGAGTTTTCTCTCCGGACGCACCATGTCCCGTGCAAAAGCACCCTGGGCTCCGTTTCTTTCGGTCAACAGAGAAGCGCAAAGCACCATCCAAGCCCAGGTCGCCAACCATCGACCTGGTTGTCGCATGTTCGTGCAGCAAGCGCGATGGGTGCAGGTTCTCTTCAATCCAGCACAGCTTCGCTTCACGTGCCGGTTGCGCTTGCCGCCAAAGTCGACCAGCTCCTCGACCAATCGCCCTCGCTTGTTGTGTCGGTTGTGTGATGGAGACGCCTCGACCATAACCGCCCCGGGGGGAAGTGATTGACGTGTTCTTGGAACCTGTGAGAACTGGGGGGAGGGGTGAAGTGCTGAGAGCACACGAAACGAGAGGGAGAGACCACGTGCACCATCCTACGAACAGGGCTGGTGAGAGGAAAAGCCCGGCGGTGTGATCTACGAGTTCGTGGATATGTCTTCGCTTTTCGGGGCAAGGTGAGTGTTGTACACAACGAGCAATGCCACGGTGGCGCAAGTGGAACAACGAAAAGGGGACATCCACTCGATGCGGGAGCGCCTTGGAAATCGAGGCAGCGCATGCGGCCTACCCAAGCCACCAACCGATTTCCTCATCGATCACAATCAAAAGCGAAGATACGTGCGACGTTGTGCGTTGCGGTCCGTGGGAAACGATTGCTGCCATGCGCACTTTCGAATATCTTCTTGTTGCCCCCATGCCAAGCACCGAAATCTTGGCAAGACGAAACAAATTTGGTACGATGCCCGCATTGGAGCGGGTCCCAAATAGTGTATCAATCAATCGCATGATCCGATGCAAGATTTGCTAGGCCTCTCATTCATTGTTTCGAATGGACTCGACTGTCCAACGTGTTGCACTTGATCTTTTGTTGAATAATAGAACTCGCACCACTATCACCCGAAACCTTCAAGCACATGCTCGAACGGTCACGGACGGGAGGAGAACACGCAAGTGGAGCCGCTTACATTGGTGCGTTCAAAGTATGGAAGCACCATCAAGCGTGCAAGATGGTGCAAGTTTCGCCTTTGCAAGCTCATGACGAGGTGTGTGCAATTGCGCCTTGGTTTTCATGGACATTGCAAAGATGCACGAACAAGATGTTTGACGAGTGCAAAAAAACCGTCCTTGCGGTGGCTCTCTCTCACTTGGCACGGACGCGCTATCTTGGATATCTCACCACGTCCTCGAGACGGAGGTTGTTTCTACAAAGAACCGCATCTTGGATCGATGAGGATTGCTCTCGTCACTTTCAAGGCGTGCGGATCCACACAGATCGCCTCGGTCTCGTATCGTGCCATGCGCACGTCTTCCACAGGGCCATGGCCAAGGCATCTTCGTTTCCACACCAAATGCACGTGCCTCGTGCCATCTCGTGGCCTTGCCACCGTCATCGTCCCTGGAGGTGAACTTGGACGAAACATCGATCTTGTGGGAGCGAAGTCAGAGGTTAACTTGGGGTAAACACGCTTCAGGGGCGGAGGGGCGGGGGTCCAGCTGTGGAGAGAGATCCGACGTAACCGTTTCGACGTGGATCGAAAACGACGAGCAACGACGTCGTGCTTTGGTCGATCGCGAAGCATGCATGCGATGCACGTGCACGTAGGTGGGATGGGAAGGACCAGGAGGACGTGGTCGAACAGGAACCCGGCGAAGCACGGAAGAAAACGGAGCTGGGAAGGTGTCACGGCGAAGAAAAGCTCGGACGTGTCGAAGAAGGACGAAGGATCGCTCGTGGATTGGCTGCTTGCGAGAGCGGCTTCCAGGCTGCAGAGAGGGACGGCGACGTGCTTGAGGTGCAAAGGGGCAGGCACCATTGAATGCGCACACTGCCAAGGGACGGGACTGCTCAGCGAAAAGAGCCTGAGAATCAACAGCTGGAAACGAGCTGCGGAGAAAGTGGGTGCATTGATGACGAGAAGCAACGCCACAGGACCGTACCAGTCCGGAAGCTGGACCAAATCCAACCGCTGCTATCACTGCCAAGGCACAGGAAGGGTAGTCTGTCCGGATTGCGGAGGTACCGGATTCCGTGGACAGAAGTAGCGCTTGCAAGAACCGAATCTACCTCGCCGAGAACGGAAGGGACAAATACCACAATGCCCAAAAACCAACCTGTGGCTGCCAAAGCAAAGTTTTATCAAAAACCTCCCCGGAAGGAATCAACAAATCTAGTCGTCCAAAGCACCATCCAAAGGGGAAGTTTCAATGTGCCTTCGTGCGCTTCGTGTCCCCTCCTTCATTTTCCTGCACCTTCCGCTTGCCTATCTTACGACCTGCGCGAGCCTTGGGGCCCCAATTCTCCTCCGGGTTGGGGAGGAATCGAGGAACCCCTTGCTGCTGTGCCTTACTCAGGGCCTTTTGCGCACGAGCGAAATTGGCCTTGAGAACAGGCTCCTTGGAGAGGATCTTGTTTGCATAGGTCAGATGAGGATTCGGCTTCGTCGGGTGCTCCTTGACCCACGAACGGATGATGTCCCACAAAACGCTCATGGGTGCATTGGTCTTTGTGCCCAACGGATTCGCATGTGTGGAGGAGACAGAATACCCTGCATTCACGATCGCCGAACGGAACAGGTTTGCAGCGGGCGGAGTGCATTTGACCGTCTTGCACATGTCGTGCAGGCTGACGTAGAGCGGGGCATCCTTCAGCTCCTCTTGAACCACTGTCAAAATACTGTGAATCTTCTCGTATGCACCAAAGGACTCTTTCTGTGCATGAATAAGGTTCAACAGGGAATCGACAAACCCTTGGTGGTGAATGGGCGCCGACCATATCGGGCCTCCCATGTAAAACGCACTGCCCGTCTCTTCGCAAGCCTGTGGTACAGGCGGGCTTACAGCAGCCGAAAATTTGACCGATTGATCCACCGTCTTCATCTGACCCACAGGCTGAAGGAAGAAAGAATCACAGCCAACGCTCTGATAAACATAGGCCAACTTGGTAGGCGTCTGCTTGACCATTTTGGCAGATGTAAAGACCCTCACGTACACACGAACGTAGAAGTCCACGGAAAGGGACAGCAGTGGGACAATGTACCTTTTGTACCTGTTTGCGTGGGCCTCGATTGTGCTCAGCAATATACGCACTGCCATTTCATGGCAGTACGGTCTACGCAGAGACATGGAGCCGTACTTGGACCAGCAAACTTCGCTGTTATTCCCACACAGCACCGCCATGTCTGTTGCAGTCACCAGAAGCATGCCCCCGTCCGCCACCGCTTGGACAGCGCTGTCCAGGAAGATGGCTGGTGAACCGTAGGGGTCCAGGTCGATGGCGTGGTACGCCAACGGATTGTTGAGCATGAGGATTCTGGCATCCTGGCAGCTCGACTGTATCTTCTCTGGGCTAATGTTGTTGAATGCAAGGTTCCTATCTATCGAATCGGTTGCTTTCCTATCAAAATCGTTCGCCACCACAAAGTCCAGGTCCTTCACTTCCTTGGCATACCTTATGGCCCGCAGCCCGGAAGCTGCTAGCCCTTCCAGCAGCTTGAAGCTTTCCCTTTCGACCTTGATTGCAGCAGGGTCTTCCGCATCATCTGCCCTTGCGTGTCCATTGCGGTTTTCTGCCTCATGGCCATTGGTCTTCTCCAGCTCCACGTTCCCCTTGGTCCCTCCTGCATCCTTGGAAGCGGCCACATCTTTGTTTTGGGCCACCCTTCCCTTCCTGGTCCGCACGAGTTCGCCGTTTTCGATCTCTTGCCTTAGGTTGGACAGGAATTGGCGCAGCACGGCCACGGACATGTCTCGATTGACGATCTGTGCCTTGTTGTAGAACGCATCCTCGTCCTCTTCCCTCTGAAGGATGCTGGCCGCGCCTTCTTGCAACACACGATACCCAGCCGGCACGCTGCCGTCCTCCATCGCCTCCCACGTCCGTCTGGACGCCGTCCGGCTCGCCAAAGCGCGCCAAGCGTGGCGCAAAATGGCGCCGACACTGCCGCCGACACTCGTCCACTCACCACGTCGTGTCCTGTGAACACTTGTCACTTAACTGCAAGTCGTAAAACGGCAACGTGGAACGTGGAGTCGGGCTCCTTTCTTCCCAAGTGCTTGCCACGTGGTCGGTGGCTCTTTTACGAGCTTGGATGTGCCGAGCGAAGCACCTTGCATTGGAGAGACACGTGCAAGAGCATGGTGGGAAGGCGGTGGGAATGGAGCACGTGGTCCTCCATCAACACGACGGCAAACATCGATGCTTGGGCCACGAGGTGGACGAGGTCCGTGGGAAGGTGGACGGAGGACGTGGCACCGCTTGGCGATGGAAATGCGAGCAAGGTTCCCACGTGATATGTACGCATGGTGTCCATGAGGATGCTTGGAAGGATGAAGTGTATTTCTCCCTTTTTAAGGTTCCTTGTAAATGTCTCGAAAGAGGGCGATTGATCCGCACATCGCGGCATGGCGTCGGTGATCCAATGGACGAGCATCTTGGAGGCAATACCCTTGGGTGACGTCATGCAGGCGTTCCCATCGCATCTTGAAGGCATGCACGCGCATCATCCCACGTCGTCCACCATCGTCTCACGTGCACATGGGACCCGCCTTCGCACCCCTTCCCTCCGAGTTTCTTCTCTCTGGTGAGAAGAAACTCTCTTGGAGGCTTTGGCAGTGGAACTGGCTCTGACGATCCAGTTGGACGTGTGTCGCCGAGACGATGTCGTACATCACGTCGTGGATGCGACCTGGACAGGCGGTGCGTGGACGAAGCAAGGTCGCGACGAGAGCGTCCGAGCGCGTGGCCGTGACCCAGAAGGAGCTGCTGGAGCTGGACGTGCGCCAGGTGAGGCGTGTGGCGCTGGAACTGGAAGGAAAGGAAGGGACGGCCGTCCGTGAGGCGGCGGTGGGATTTGACATCGAGTATGCACGTGAACCTGGCGATCCAAGAGAGCTCTGCGAGATACCAGAAGTGAGGATGTGGTACTTGAGGCTCGACGGAGAGTTCCCGTGGCTGCCGATGGCGCTGGATTGGAAGCAAGGGGAATTGGCCAGGTATGCAGCCATGTGTGTGCCCAATCAAGTCAGCCGAGAGGAAGGAATCGTGTACAATCCAGAAGCACTGGAGTTGTGGATCACCCAGAAGATATTCCTCCTCTGGCCCTGGCTCGTAGAAAGAGGGTTCGAAAAGCCAGAACAGGTACTCAAGGACATGGCGAAGATGTTTGGGTACGATATTCACGAAGAGTTTTTCAAAACCACCCGTCGCTCCTTCAACCACGAGTAGGAGGGATGGCTCGCTGCAATTTTTTATTTCCACAATCCAGAAGGTGGAAAGCGCTGCACAGTATGAACAGTGAACTGTTGCCGAATCTAGAAGAGATACGAAGTGTCCAACCATGAGTCCAATGTACATTTCGTTTATACAGCGCAATGTACTGTACAAAGTATGGACTTTACATGTTTATGTCGCCAACCTTACAAGACAAAGCGTTCCAATGCTTCCACCACTCCATCTTCATCGTTGCTTGCCACGACATGATGTGCAAAGGATTTGACGTGATCGGAAGCATTGGACATCACGCAGCTTATGCCAGCTTCCCCAAATAATTCAATATCGTTTTCTCCATCGCCAATTGCAAGTACTCGCTTGGTTGAGATACCCATGTGGTCCGCCATTTGGCGCAAGCCTTTCCCTTTCGAAGCACCGAGTGGTAGAATTTCGAGCATCGTGGGCACAGCCTGCGTAACCTCTGCTACCCCCGCCAACGCACGCTCCCAGCGAGGACGGAGCTCTTGCGTGATTGTTGCAGGGTCGGCCATGAAGAGAAGCTTTTTCACAGGTGGAGCTGCCAACACCTCTTCCACTGAATGTAGCTCAACCGCAAGCGGTTCATGATAGCGCTCGTGCAATTCTCTTAGATTCGAATCCATCTGCAGACAGATGGCGGTATCTCCAAGAAACCCTGAGAGCGATACCCCATTTTCTTCTGCGAAAGCAAAGGCACGTTGCACAACACCAGGAGGAAGATACTCACCCGGTAATAGCTTTCCCCCCAATCCATGCACAACCAATCCCTGCAAGAAGATCCCTGGTGCTTCTCCGGAAACCGTCAAAGACCCTGTCCTTACCGCGTTGTGTGCTGCAGGCCTTGCCTTGCCTGTGGCTAGAGCTATCCTCACCCCAGAGGCAGCAGCAGCAGCTAGGGCCTTGGCAGTGGACGTGCTTACTCTGCTGCTGCTGTTCAGCAATGTTCCATCCAGGTCCACGGCCACCAAGTCCACGGCCCTGTCCTGACTGGCTCTGGCGGAGGTGAATGCAAACATCCGGTTGGGCGTGAACGAAGTAGCATCCATCTCCAGTGTTACATCAGCCCGTATCAAGCGATCGCTCGTTTGCAGATCTGTGCCTCCGGCTTTCTGTTTCTCTGTGCCTGCATCTCCGAGAGTTTCGTCTTCTGGAACATCCACACCATTCTCCTTGTTCCCATGAATGTTTCCTCCTTGTTGGGAAGCAGCGATCAGCCCGTCTACATTCCATCCCAATTCCTGAAGGATCCTTTTTTCTTCTCGTTGCATCTTTTCGGCCTCGGTGTCGGAGAGTTCGTGGTCGTACCCCAGAAGGTGCAGGATCCCGTGCACCAGGAGCACCCTCGCTTCATCCCAGATGCTGTGTCCCCTTTCCACTGCTTG
Source organism: Picocystis salinarum (assembly GCA_038048775.1). Taxonomy (NCBI): domain Eukaryota; kingdom Viridiplantae; phylum Chlorophyta; class Picocystophyceae; order Picocystales; family Picocystaceae; genus Picocystis; species Picocystis salinarum. The sequence goes on from JBBULP010001657.1 coordinate 21,629, forward strand.
CATCTGAGCCGTGTCCATCGACATCACTAGGTCTCCCAGCATAGCAGGCATGTGTTCCCAGGCTGCTATGGAATCTTGCCTCCATTCCTCGAAAGTTGCTTGTGGAAAAGAGAGCACATCTGTGGGCTTGTCCTTCCCTCTCCATTCGCGATTGAGATCTTGTATGGTTGGATCGTCGCAAAGGACCACGGAAAGCTCGTACTGACGATCTGGATAGCCACGAAGCGCTTTCGCCGCGGCTGCTTTGGCGTCGGATGCGATGCGTTCCAAACAGGTCGAGTCCCATTCCCCTTTCGGCTGGCCATCGACCACCACCTCCACTTCCACCTGCGCTTCCGCCGCATCCGACGAGGCCTTCCAACGCCTTCCCACCGTCCTGTGCGTTCCCAAAGCGCGCAAGGCGCGCATGCGAAGGCGCATGCCGTCGCGAAGTGCGCTCCGCATGGTCGTCGCCATCGTCGACACCGTCGCTTAACTCGATCGTAAACTTCCACGACCCTGTTTGGATGATGTGAACGGTTCGGTTCGACACGTGGACGGTGGCGGACATCCGCTTCGCTACGTAGTTGGTGTGGTGAGAGACGGAACGTAGAAGATGTGGGAAGACCCGAGTACACGTAAAAGTGGAGGGATGGATCGGATGATTTGTCTGGTCATTGTCGATTGCCACGAAGAAAATCAACGGATTGCCTTTGAATCTATATAGGCGTGCATCCGGCGCTTCATATGCGGATTCCAAGGATGGGAACCACATCCAAACCAATTCGAGCATCCTCCAAACGGAATTGCATTCGACCCTTGGTCGTTTCGTGTCCACGTAGATCTCTGAGGTTGGACTGCTTTGGAGATTCCACGAACATTCGAACCATTCTTCCGAATATTCCCGAAACGATGTCGATTGGTGCCTTGTTACCATGGCCACCATCGACTGGCAGTTTCGGAAGACAATACTTACGCTCGAGAGCATCTCACCTCGAGAAGGAATCCCATCCACATCTTCTCTCCCCTTTGTGCGTCGGAATCCGTCCATCCTTCTCACGCAAGCTCGTGTCGCATGCACTCGCGCTTCCGTCCTCGCCATGCCGACCACCTTCTCCTTCCGTTCCAGAGAAGAAGAAACTCCCTCTCGTCGGGCTGTCCGACCATCGCTTAACTCGATCGAGTTAACCCCATCGGTGGGGTCGATCGAGGTCCATTTCGTGCTGCGACGGTTGGCGATGCGTGCTGCGCTCGTGCTGCGGCCGAGCACGGATGGAATCCGTCGCGAAAAGCGACCAGAGACGTCTCACGTCGACCGCAGATGACGAGGAAGCGATGGATGGCACGGAAACGAGGCTGGATCGGCCCTGGAGGGAGGAACAGGGGAGGGAGAAGCCGTACCTGCTTTCAGACGAAAACCGCACCCTCTTGACCAGGAACAAGAGCCCACATGCGTCTTTGCAGCTTTCATCAACCAAAATTTCATGTTAGATAAGCTGGACCTACAGTCGCATCGTGATGGAGAAGATGCCAGGTCCCTTGTCGATGACCTCTAGCCGAAGGACCATGCATTCACGTAGCATAGCAAGTTCAAGGGATTGGCAGACGCGAAAAATCTAGGACCTGCGCGTCATGAGGTGATTAGGACGTAGAATCCAATGGACAAACGGAATAATCCGGTGGATGCATGGAAAGGCCCTAGATCACAAAATCGTCAGGCCGCACCATCCAACTCTTGATGAACTCATGTCTCTTTCCTGTGGAACGTTGAATTCCGGCAGAATCATGTCGCTGATGGCCTTAAACTCCGGCCCAACTTCTTGAAAATCTAACAAAATGAATGAAAAGGATTTCTGAATTGCATGGTTTTAGGCCTATGCATCTGCAAACGATGAATCACCGGCCCCAACATTTCTGAATCTGCTGGGTGATGCACTAGCACTGCAGGAAAAGGCGCCAAAGAATGATTGTGCACCTACTCGAGCATGCAGCTGCCGCTCCAAAATAAGCGAGGCACAGTTGACCTGCACAAGCAAATCCAGCCAAGTAGGTAGACAAGTCTTCACAGCGCAAGGGCCTTGCAAATCGATGTTTCTTTGCCCTGGGGCCACGTACACAGCATTGGTGCGCGAAACAAACGATCACCTGCACATATAAGCTTTGAAGAGACCACGCAGTATTGCCGATTGACCTCGCAATAGGCAAGTCCTTCTCATCAAGGCAGCGCTTTTCATGTGATGGAATACTCTTGGCAAGGGACAGGCACCAGAACCTCCATGCCAAGTCGCTCTCTTCACACCTCGGACGGGTGTCATCGAAACAGAAAAGAGACCTGCGCATGCGACTTTAAGCTTCGTCTACGCAGCAGCCAATGTGCTTTGTCTTCCAGAAAAGCGGTCTGAGTTTTGGGATTTTGTCTCGCGTTTAGTAGGAATGAAAGAGGTGCGTAAGCTGTTGCGTGGCTTGTTCTGGAGGAGACCTTGTGGCCCTCCTCGGGGGTAGGTTTCGGGTTCAAGGGCCTCAGTATTTTGCAGTAAGGACACCCGGGGGGAAGTCGGATCGTTGTGCGAAGATAGCTTTTGCAGCGGATGCGATACATCTCCTGGCAAATCCAGCACCAAGTCGTTTTCCAAGGTCTGAGAACGCTGGCCGGTCGATTTGCACCCCACCGTAACCGCCGTGTTGGTGCAGGGGTTACAAGCTTTTGTCTGTAGGAGAGTAGAATTCGAGCACGGCAAGCACTCGGATTGCACTTCCAACCGAGTATAGAGAACCATGGAGTGGCAGATATACTGAAACCAACTGCTAGCTTCATTGCCTTGTCGTGCTTTGAATTGCCATGTGCGTGCTCCACAGCGGATTTCAAACTGGTGTTGTTTGTTCAAGTCCTGATGGAGCGCTGCATTTCCTAGATGAATGACTGCTTCCAGCTTCCGAGAGAGGTACCCTTTGTAAAGGAGCAGGAGTCCTGGTGATTCGGCGTTCACAAAGTACTTCGTCCACCCAGGTGCCGTGGACGACTTGGCCAAGATCTGTCCTCGCGGTGGCTTCGTGCACAACACCATGAGGAACAAGGGCTGCAGACAAGCACAGAATTTTGACGGCGAATCTCGTCAGCACGGATTGCTTCGTGTCGGTATCGTGGATGGTTCGGACGCATGTGCATGTGGGTTCGCCAACGGCGTCGTCGGGTCCAGTTCCATGCACGCGCATGCTCGAGCGCTCACGCACCAGATGAGCTGCGACTTTTGATTCGTCACCTTCGTCGACTCGTGTCGTTCACAGCTTTCGTGGCGACGTTTGACGTCGGCACGGTCCGTTTGACGGACGTCGCTGTCGGCCATGTCTCCACCGTCGGTGGGTGAGTCTCGGATCTCGTGTGGGGGGACACCGTGGACCCCTCCAAGGACAGGTGGACAGGTGACAGGGTCGTGCAGGGGGGCGCCAAACACTGTGAACACTACGAAGACGGGTGGGGATGTTCAGCACAGACATTGGATGGGAGAGGTGCGTGGTTCGCAAGATCATTCCTGGGTTTGTGGGGACGTGGAACTGGATCAAAGGATCGTGCTGCGCGATAAAAACAGGACGGAAGCAAAAGGTTTCAGATTCCCTGCTGGCATGTGCCAGCGACAAATACTTCCCCACAGCAAAGATGGTCGAAGGAACCGTTCAGTGCTCTCAGATATCTCTCTTGATCTGAAGTGAACATGGTTACTGGCAGTATTGCCTGGGAAGGAGCGTCGCATAACCTTCTGTCCGTGGGCGAGCCCGACATACGCGAGATTTGATTTCCCCGATGATGCTCTTGGCAAGATCTCGCTTCAGTCCTTCTGCAACTTGTTGGCACTTGATCAATTCGTTCAGATTCGTAGTCGTTATTTGCTTCGTGCGATCGGGGACCGGAACGGCAGCCTGGTTGCGTTTCAGGCTCTCCTGCATTTCTTCAACGGCATGTGATTCGGCGCACGGTCGAACATGTTCGATGCACGCGTTCTGTTCCTTGGGAGGCGCCGCACCCACAGCATCCCTTCTGGTCCCTATCTTTCCAGGTTGTGCGACACAACCGACGGCTTTCGAGCACGCTTGTTTCGAAGTTGGATTCGCGTGCGTGGGATGCACCTTGAGCTTGAGTCGTTTCACGTCCTTGGACATTCCATGGTCCATCTGTTTCCGCTTCTGGCCATGGCCGGACGCACCGACGTGCTTGCTTTCTGCTTGTGGTGCGAGGATTTGTTTTTCCTGGACGCGTTTCCACGTGCCACGACTTCCCAGCTTCATGCGCTTTCGTGTCCCACCCATCCACGCCAGCATGTTGTTCGTTCCGACACGTCGTCTAGCTTCCACTCCTTCCGCTTCCACGTCCGCGCTTCCTTCGCCTCTTCACCACCTTCGTCTCGTTCAATAGGCGTCGTTCCTGCCACAAGTGTCGAATTCTTTTCGGACGAAGATCGACACCTGTCTTCGAAGCGGTGCTTACGAGCAGCATCGCATGGACAGGCTGGCGGATCCCCTCCGACCCCACGTGACGGGACACTGGGGTCGGTGGGGGGAGGGATGGGGAGTTTCTTCTCCATCGAGGTTGGAATTGGGCAGGCAGGAATCGGACCGTCGTCTTGGACGCGGTGGTGGTGGCGAGAAGGACGATGGATAGGGACGAGAGGAAAGGTGGACACGTGCGCGTCGGAACCAACAGGTAGGAAGCGCACCTGGTCGCGACCGAACGGTTCTCGATCCAAACACTCGCTTGCACCCTCCATCTCCACCACCCTTTCCCGGCCTGGACATGGCGCGTCCGTGCCCATCCGCGCCTGTCCGTCTTCTCATCCATCCTTTCGTCCATCCTTACCATCCACCGCTTGTGCATCTCGTTCGTCTACGTGCGTCTGTCACTCGCCATCGCCATGGCCAGTTCGTTCCATCCGCCTGTCCTCGTCCACTCCATTTCGTTCCTCTCCACGTTAACTTTCTCGTAAACTTCGGTGTGGGATGGAATGGGACGAACGTGTGGTGTGGAACGTGTGCAAGTGCGCAGGTGGACATGGCGCAGGAAGGCGACGTGTTCGTGCGTGCTGCGCCGTTCCTGCGGAAGAGGAGGAAGGAGGAGAAGGAGGAAAGGACGGCCAAGGACAGGCTGGGCGAGCTGGTGGCGCGGATCCGCGCCGTGGACGTGCAGAAGCTGGATTGGAAGGGGGTGCGTTGGCCCAAGCTGGAAACGTGGAAGGAAAAGAACCGAACGATCCGACATCCCACCAAGAAAAGGATCGAATCGACCGTGGACTTCTTCACCTACACCGAAGAAGAAGGGAGAAAGCTGTTCGACGAAATCGACCAAGATGGAGACGGAAAGGTGTCCTTGGAAGACCTCAAAACGGCCATGAAAAAGAGAAAGCTTCCTGAAGCATATGCACACAAGTTCATGAATCGCGCCAAAAGGTCCTGGTGGTGGAGGAGATCCATCGAATGGGAAGATTTCAGAGCACTCATGCACGAGAAAGAATCCGCCATGCTCCGATGCTACAGCTCCTTGGACGTGGATGCCACGGGCCAGCTCAAATCCAAGCAGGTGAAGAGCGTGCTGCACAGCGTGGGCGTGCCCGACCACGACGAGAACGTCAGTGCCATGATCAAGTTCCTGGGAAGGGGAGACGACACGACGGGGATCACCTACGGCCAGTTCCGCAACTTTTTGGTGCTCTTGCCGCCGGACAAGCTGTCCGCGGATCCTGGTCTGTTGTGGTACGAGTCCGCCACCATGCTGCCTCTGACCCCTCCCCAGACCGGGACCAAGGAGCTGCTTTTGAAAACCGCGCTGGCCGGCGGCCTCTCTTCCGGCGTGTCCACCTTCATGATGCACCCCGTGGACACGTTGAAGACGCGCCTGCAGGCCATCCCGGGAGCCACCATCCGAGACGTCGCGCGCTCCATCCCGCAGTTCGGCGCCAAGGGGTTGTACCGGGGGATCATCCCGGCCACGGTGGGTTCGGCGGCCAGCCACGGGCTCAGGACGTGCGCGTACGAGGCCAGCCGTTTGGTCTTCACCAAAGCGTTGCCTTTCCTGGGGGAGGTGCAGGTGCAGGGGTTGGCCTCGGGGATCGGCACGGCCTTGGGGACGTGCTTGCGCATACCCAACGAGGTGCTGAAGCAGCGCCTCCAGGCCGGCCAGTACCCGAACGTCGGGGTCGCCGTCCGTTCCGTGCTGAGGAGCGAGGGTCCGCGGGGTCTGTTCCGGGGCAGCGGCGTGACCCTGGCGCGCGAGATCCCCTTGTTCGTGGTGGGGATGGTGGCGTACGAGCAGCTGAAGAAGGGCGCACGGGGGAGCAAGGCGAGGGAATTGGCGGCGTGGGAGTACATCGTGCTGGGTACGTTGGCCGGCGCCATCGCGGGCGTGGCCACCACCCCGTCCGACGTGCTCAAGACCCGCATCATGACGGCGGATCCGACCGTCACGCGCGGCGTAGGACAAGTGATCACCGATCTGGTCACGAAGGAGGGCCCGTTGGCGTTGTTCAAAGGCGCGTGGGCGCGCGCCATTTGGATCGCACCGATGGGTGCCATGAACTTCTCCGGTTACGAGCTCGCCAAGCTTGCCTTGATCGAGTCCGGGGATGCCACGGAATAGTTCGACGGACCTCGACCGTTCCGTGACGCATCATCCGAAAATAAGTCCTTGTTGGACGTCTCTTTCGTCGGCTCTGCTCCACAGCGCGATTCCTCCTCCTTTTCCTCGCATGACCATGATGTCGTCGTCCACGTAGCATCGCACGAAGAACGGTTCGAGCTTCCTCGTCTGGGCGTCTTGGTCTATCCCTTTGGTTTTGTTCGGCAGGTCGAAGGTGTTCTTCCACGGTCCGAGCTTGAGCGTGAGTCGATCGAAGTCGAATCGCATTTTCGTGCCACGTTCTTCGGTGGGTCCTTCGAACACCATGGACGCGTAGTGTCCCAAGAACACGCCGTTTCGCATCACGCGTCGTTCTGGATCCCACTGCTGTCCCGCCACGAGTGGAAAGTACGTGCCACCACCACGTCCTTTGCCACGCATTTCGTCTCGGATTTGCTTGGCGCTGGACGTGAACACGAGCCTCCACGTCCTTCCTGGGCTCTTCTTTCCTGCCATGGCGACGTATGCTTCTGGATGCACCACGCGTTTCTTCTCCAACCACCGCATGGTGGCGTACACTTGCTGCGGTGGCACGGCACGCGTCTTGGACGCATGCTGCAAGGTTCGCGACGCTTCCAGCACGCCTTCCATCCCGTCGCTCCCACTTCTTCTACTCGTCCACACGCGTGCGTGCGACGTCGAGGCAGACGTGGACGTGTGAGGCGTGGGATGCGCGGATGCTTCGTGGTGCGACGCAGCGGATGGGACGCACGTGCAAGTCGCAGGTCCACGACGAACGCCACGAGAGGGATGCAGATCCACGTGCACGTGTGCATGCGAATGTTTGGGATTGGGATGGTGATGGAAAGAGCAGAGCAGAGCAGAGAGATGGATGGATGGACCGATTGATTGAGATGGATGGATTGAGATGAATGGATTGAGATGGATGGATGGATGAATTGAGATGAATGGAAATGGATGGAAATGAATTGAAATGGGTGGAGATGGATGGATGGACTGATTGATTGAGATGGATGGATGAATTGAGATGAATTGAAATGGATTGGGATGGATGGATGGAGAGTGGATGGATGGATGAATGGAAAGAGAGGGAGGATGGAGAGGGATGGAGCGAGAGGGATGGAGCGAGAAGCGCAGGGTGATCCAATTCCGAGCAACCACGCGTCTCTCTTCTCTTGTCTCCCACGGACAACGCGATCGTCTTCCTCCGTGTCCTTCCTTCCGCGTGCCTTTTCACGTGCGAGGGTGCTTGGCCCTCCTTCCACCACCCATCCAGCCAGAGACAGCGAAGGACAGTCCACCAAGGAAAGAGGGAGAAGCGATCGACAGAGAGGGAGAGGGAGAGAGGGATTGAGAGAGAGGGAGAGGCATGGAGTGAGATTGAGAGGCATTGAGAGGGAGAGGCATGGAGAGAGGTTGAGGGATGGCACGTGGGTGTGTGTGTGTGTGTGAGAGAGAGAGAGAGGAGAGAGGGAGAGAGGGTTTGGGACGGACGTGTGGTGGAGCGATGGACGCAGGACGTGGGGATGGAGGCGGCATCCGGAACCGCACCGCCACGTCGCAAGAGCTGTGGGAGAGCTTGGAACAATGGCACCTGGAACCCAACGGAAGAGGAAAAAACCCAAGGAACGAAAGCACCTGGAACACACCCGTGGATGCCACCGTGCCACCTGCGCCAGACTTCGCACCCAAAGTGCAGAATCGAGAACGTGCCATGGCAGCCTTTGCATCCGTTCCAGATCCCAAAGACGCCGTAGCATGCCAAGGAAAACCATGGGGACCAAACCACACGTCCACGTCCACGTCCACGTCCACGATGTGGAGCGGAAGTGGACTCTGGGCACCGCCCACACCCACCACGACGACGACGACGACGACGACGAACCACAACAACAACAACAAGCAAGGAACCACGTCCGGGAAGAAAGAACGAGAAGGAAAAGGACACGCCAACCAACGCGAACGAGGACATCGACAGACCCACGAACGAGGGAGAAGAGGCACCGGAGAAGGACAGCTGCGTGCCGAACCCGTGCGACTCACCCAGCAACTGCACGAATTGGTGCGTGGATTGCTGCCCACGAAAGAAGAGACCGAAAGGAAAGCTAGGACCGTCTACTTCCTCCAAATGATGGTGGGAAACGTGTGGAAACAAGCCAAGATCGACATCTTCGGATCCGCCGCCAACTCCTTCGGCGTCAGAGGGAGCGACATCGACATCTCCGTGGACCTCCCCATCGAAGAAGACGATCGGGACGCCAAAGTCAAAGTCATCGAAACGCTCGGAGAAATGCTGCAACAAGTGGGCATGGAAAAGGTGGTGGTGCTGGCACACGCCAGGGTGCCGCTGGTCAAATACGTCGATCCGAGGACCATATGCGCCAGCGACATATGCATCAACAACCGAGTGGCCGTGGCCAACACGAAAATGCTCTGCGATTACGCACGCATCGACAGCAGGCTGCGCCAGCTGGCCTTCGTGGTCAAGCATTGGGCCAAAGCCAGGAAGGTGAACGAGACCTACCGCGGTACACTGAGCTCGTACGCCTACGTGCTCATGTGCATCCACCTCCTGCAGAGAAGGAACCCTCCCATACTGCCCTGCTTGCAAGGCATGAGGCCCACCTTCTCGAAGCTGCTCCAAAAAGGGCAAGACATCGTCAAGTGCGAGTACTTTGACGAAGTGGACAAACTGGCCAGGTACGGGGACAACAATCGGGAGTCCGTGGCGGAGCTCCTGTTCTCCTTCTTCGAGTACTGGGCGTGGAGGCACGATTACGCCCACAGCGTGGTCAGCATCCGCACGGGTGGTTTCCTGAGCAAGGCGGAAAAGGGGTGGACGAAACGGATCGGGAACGAGCGGCATTTGATCTGCATCGAAGATCCTTTCGAGACGGGACACGACCTGGGGAGGGTGGTGGACCGCAACTCCATCAGTGCCCTGCGGGACGAATTTGTCCGCGCGGCCAAAATTTTGCGGGACGAGGAGGACCCTCTGCCCAAGCTGTTCGAACCGTACATACGTCCGGACGAGCAGGATCTGGGAGAAAGCTAGGTCTCCCTCCGTTTCTACCACTTGCACCTTTTTCTTTCCTGCCCGTTCACTTGGTTCGGTTCCTGTCTGTTCCGCTTTGCAGGCGCAGGCGTGCGTCTCGCGTCCGTTCCCAGCCGGACCCGTCCTTCCCCCTGGCACCTCCCACCCACATCCATCCACGTGCAAGCACAAGTCCACGGCGGCGCGCAACGCCATGCCATCGGTGCAGTTTGCATATCGATCTGCACATCCACAGGTGCTGCACACCATCTCTTGGATGGATGTGGATGGGGTCCAGCCCCACCAGGGTCGGTGGTTCCCCCTTGCGAATATTCGCACGCCCTTTCGTCGATTCGGCGGTGCATTTCGGCTTCGAATCGTCGCGATGGCGGCGGCTATGGCGGACGACGGACGTCGCACGGACGCCCATGTGGACTGTGCGTGCACGTTTGGATGCGGAGGAGGCGAGGCAACGAGGCGACGAGGTGCGGTTGGCTGACGGTGGACCAGTCTTCGACGGGATGGCCGAGCTGGTGCCTGCCAAGTACTATTTGCCAGGAGAAGACGAGACGCATTATTACCACAGCCAGAAAGAGAAGATGGATGCCAGGAAGAAGTACAAGGAAATGGCCAAAGAAAGCAAGATGAAGCGGCTGGATCCCGAACAAATCAAGACCTTGGAAGAGCTGCAGATCGAAGAAGAACAGAAAAGAATGGAAGAAAGGAAGAAACCAAGGAACGAACATCCCGGCCACGATGATGCAGCACCAACTGCAATTGGAGTAGAAGGGACGGAAGAGGACAAGAATGGAGAGCCAGGATTCGATGCACTGCGCGAGAGGCTGCAGAAGAGGATACAAGAACTGCGGGCCAAGCGCAAAGCAGAACAACAGAGCAAAACCAAACAATCTGCTCTCCAGTGGAAGAAGGAAAGGAACAAACAAACCATGGAAAAGGCAAAGAAGGCGGCGAAAAAGGAAGATCAGAGCGTTTCCAAGCAAGAGAAGAAAAGAAAGCACTTGGACGAGGAACGCGGCGAAGGACAGGAAGCCGTAAAACAGGCCGGCACAGAATTCCAATTTTCCAAGGTGAACCTCCCGGAGCCAGAATGGGAAAAGCGAAAGCGCAACAAGAAGAATAAACACTCCAAAGAAGAACTGTTGGAAAAAGCCGTGGCGTTGAAAGAAGAATTAGAAAACTCCAAAGATACCGAAGAGGGGAAGATGAAGGCCAAGAAGGTGGCGTTGGATGCTGCATACTTGCGTGCGACGGGCCAGAAAGTGTTGGATGATCCAAAACTCCTGCGCAAGTCCATCAAACGAGAACAGAAAGAAAAATTGAAGAGTGCGCAGGCTTGGTCCGAGAGAAACCGCCGCGTCGAAGAGGCCAAGGAGGCAAAGCAGCAAAAGCGAAGCTCCAACCTCAAAACAAGAAGAGATACCAAGATCGAGCGCAAAATCGCCAAGCGAGAGAAAAAGCTGACCCGCAGACCCGGCTTTGAAGGCGAAATCAAGGGATTCGTCAACGTTGCCAAGCAATGAAAGGACAAGCGTGGGCTTCCATGAATCTTCGTCGCAATTATCCAGTCGGAATTGGAACCCACAGAGGCAAACGTGCTCGCCGGATCTGAGGGCGGTGCATCGGCGCGTGACAAGTTGGTGAACCTTGAGTTTCTGGTCTGATCGGTGAAACTTTGCTATCGCAACCCTCGTTGCCCATGCCTCACGGTTGAGGCGGAAGGCAAACTTGGTATGAGCATCACGTAAGGATGATCCCTGGTTGGACTGGCCCTGCTTCTCTTTAATTGTTCCTAGCAGGAGCTACGTCGAAATTCTCCAAGAATCGCAGGGGTGGCCCGCCATTCCTTTAGTTATCCTGTAATTGTGTGGGGATTCCCGTGACCGCAACAGTGCATTTGCCATTCACAACTGTAAGCAGTTCTTTTGGTATCATTGGGGAACAGGGTTGTGTTCTATCCGCGACCACATGGTGTCAAAGCTTTTCTTGCAACCATATTTGTGGCGACCCAAGCATGAACAGGTGCAGGTTGCTTATTCTGAGAGGCAAGTTGGTGCTTCTTCCCTTGAATGTGCTTGGATTTATGTCTTGGTATCCAATCGTCCATTTTGTTGGATCGCTTCTCATCGCTGCATTGCTTGCACTGGGTGGCACCCGCATGCATGTGAGTCGTGATGCATGGGATCCTTCGCTGGTTGCGATCACCCTGCATCCATGCACACAAGGAGGTCAACTCATGGCACCTGCTTGTTTGTGCGCTCCTTATCCCCGTCTTGCCTTTATCCATTTACAGCAGTTCGGGCCGCAGACGGGATCCTCTGTGTGGGCAACCCTTTGCTTCACTGACGTTATTTGCGTACATGGCCCGACGGCTTTCCAAGGCTTCCTTTGTGCAATGCGCGCTCCTACATGTCCTTCGACAGGAGCATGTTTCCTGGTATTCCACACCTGTCCTTCACGTCCTTTCTCGATGGTGCGTGATCCAACCTTGCGCCATCCAATGGCCATGCCGAGGCTGTCCTTTCAACATCCATCCTCGTCTTGCTGTCACTCTCAAGCCAACTTCATGGACCTCATCCTACTCCCCATGTCGTCCGCGTACCAATCGCCTGCCATCCATGCAACTGCATGCTCTCTGTGCGACCCCACGTCCACCTCGGACCAAATCCATGCCATCTCTCGAATGCTCCACGTCCATTTCCATGTCCATGCCATGCCATTCATGCTCTTTGCAATGCAAATGCCATGCAGTTCAAGTCCTTTCCAATGTCCATCTCCATGTCCATGCCATGCCATTCATGCTCTTTGCAATGTCCATCTCCATGTTCACGCCATCTCCACATCCATTTCGATGTCCATGCCATGTAATTCACGCTCTTTGCAATGTCCAT
>JBBULP010001679.1:0-86553 GCA_038048775.1 Picocystis salinarum
GCTCTCAAGCGTGCCCAGGTTCTCCACGCGACCACACCAGCCACCTTGCTCCGCCTCACGAAAAGTGCAATTGTCCAAGCTTGCTGCACGACAAATCGTTGTGCAAGTAACAAGAACCACAACAGCACGGAAGGTCCGGGAAGATACCACGGAGGATAAAGTCCTGTGAAATCGTGCAAGCAAGTGATGATACGGAATTTATTGCTCATTCATGGGCTTGTGCATCCCAAGCACCAATTGCCGCAACAAAGAGACGTTTGAAGTTCATGTGCTGTATTTCTTGGCATCAATGGACGCAAACCAATCTCAATCGTATGGCGAATCTAACTTGTTTGCACTACACTTCATGCTCATGGCCATCTCATTCCCTTGTCTTACTATCTCCAAGGATCTCCAACGCAACAAGGCGACGTGGCCTTCTCTTTATCCATTTCAACTCGAATCTCACGCGTGTCATCCACGCCCATCGTGCTAGCGTGGATGTTCGTGGATGTTGGCAAGTCAGGTGAATTCCTTCGAACATATAAACCTTACTAGACAGCGAATTGAGGGCTTGCCCAAACATGAACTCTTACGGAGTCGTGAGGATTGGTCCAACGACTACGAGGGAGCATGAGTCCTTATTGCAATCAAGTGAACGCGTCTTCTTGAAAAACAATCAAAAGTATCCGATAGCGGAACGATGTGCGTCACTTGCCACGGTGCATTCTCCCGAGTGCCGCATGGAAGGGTTGGCCAGTCCCACACAGATCGATCCTTTCACTACCTCCCCCTTTGCGGTGCCTTCTCCCGAGCCACGACGCCGCCACCACCGTCGCGTTTCATGCGCCTCGCAGGTTCGACGACGCAACACCATCCGCGCACGGCAACTGGTGGTGGCGCAGTTCCACGTGGCAATCCGTAGGAGTAGTGTCCCATTTGTGAAGTGGAGAGTAGGTTTTCGAGGACGAGGTTCCACGTCTCCCATCCCTTTCTAGTCGGAGATGCCTTCCGATCAAAACCGGATTGATTGGGACGTCGACCGGGTTCGTCTTCGGTTGAAAAGGAGAGGCAAAGGGAAGGACGGATTCCAGCAGGCGTGCTGCGTGCGTGCTGCGATCCACCAGCATGGAAGCGGAGAGATTGGACGTGCGCACCGCCCACGAACAGGTGTTTGAAGAGGCCATGCACAGGATCAACGAAAGCATACCTGCACTGCACGACGTGCTCTGCAACCAAGTCGGGAACGAGATGGAAGAAGTGTTCCAAACCCTCGACACAACCTTGGAAAACAGTGCCAAGGAGTTGGAAAGATCCAGTGGAAAGCTAGAGCTGCTCCAACAGACCCTCGAGAAGTTCTACGAACAAATCAACGACAAAGAAGACGGGACAAGAACGAACGAAAAGATCAAATCATGAAATACCCAACATCTAAGCTACAAGCGTCTTCAACGAACCAAAACGCGAAGGCCGCGTGCTCCGACACGACCTGTAGACCCCGTGCAAAGAACCCGAAACCCGACTTACGCGTCGAGGATGACAGTGTAATGCGAAGCGTCCTCGAACGCAAATGCCACCCATTCGTGCGCGTGTTTGTGTGCAGATACACCTACCGTCCCTTGCCTTCCGCTTTGCACAGTGTAGGGATGCAGAAGGGGCAATGTTTCCCTCTAGTGCTGAACGGTTTTTTCTTCTCAAGAAAACCGCAGCAGCAGCAGTGAACGAAGCTAGTGCCCCTCCAAAGGCCCAGCTTGCTCTGGTTGCAGCAGCATATCCATCGGTGTTCAGCACGGCGAAAAAAAGGGCAGCGCTGATGATGTTGCTGAGATTGACTGCTGCCACGGCCCGTTGCGTGTCGGCTGCAAACTCAAAAGCATACGTGACCGTCATCATAGGAACCGGTGAAGTCAAAGCAATCATGATGGCTGCTGTCTTTGCTAGACCAAAGGCCGCCATATACCCGGTGGATGATAAAAATAAAAGAAAACCCCCTGCCAGGGCCAATGAGACACCGTACCTCATCCCGAGCAAGCACACAATATCAGCCAATTGACTCTTTCTAAGCTTCGGTTCAAGCACAACACCTACAGCTACAAGAGAGATGGCTTTATTTGCCACAGCAAGAGAATGAATGATCGGCTCAAGCAATGGAGGCAAGCTGGTCTGCCCTCCCATCCGCAGTAAGAGAGCCAAGTACACGGAGATGAAGCAAGGATTGGCCAGCCTTCTGAGTATGGTGGTTTTCACGTCCGTTCGTCCGGTATCGCTGTACCTGTAGAACAACAGATACGAAGCTACCAGGATGGTCCACTGGTTGACCAAATCAAACACTGTTGCAGCTTGCAGACCCTTCATGCCCCAGACGGCTTCCGTCAAAGGATACGCGAAGATGCCCAGGTTGACACCAACAGTGGAGCCAGCAAGCACAGCTGCATTCTTGTTTCCTTTCCAGAAGAGCAAGGAAACTGCCAGAAGCACTGCTGATTGCACCAGGGAAGAAGCAACAATCACTGCCGTCTCCTTCCCAACCGTGATTCCCAGGAAGACCTGCAGCAGCATCGCCGGGAGGGTGGCGTTGAAGATGAACCGGAACAGTACCTCTCCATCTGACTTGCGCAGCAGTCCCAATCCCTTCAGAAGAATCCCAACCGCTATGAGCCCAAACGCAGATGCAAGTTTCGTGCTCACGTCTTCCATGCTGTTGGGAATTCCAGCACGTCCTTCTCACACGTTTCGACCCTGCACCTTCCTCCGCGGTTCGGACCGTACGTCGCACGTGTCCACACCTCTGCTGGCCGCCAGATCCACGAACGGCCGTACGGCACCTTCACTGGATCCAGTGTTTCCACGAGCACGTGCTTTGGATCCTTCCCATCCGTCTCTGCTCGCTTCTTCCTTCGCACCGTCGCCAACAGTGCGCTTGCGCAGTCGACAATCCTGCGACGACGGACCTCCCTGTGATCTTCCGCTCAGGAGAGTCGAAGAGATTTCGATCCCTGATCGAGATCCTCGTGGAGAGATCGCGATGGGCTGGATCGGATGACGTGGGAGTGCACGTGCAAGCGAACCGTCCCAGGAACACGGCATGGCGATGCGTCGGACGACCAAAGCAGCGCACAAGGACAGGTTTGGCAGGCATGAGACGACGAGAGGATTGGATGTGGGAAGAAAAGGCGCAAAGACGTGGAGGAAGAGGGGCTCGGTGCGGATGCAAGCGAACAAGACCGTCGGAAAACCGGATTATGCAGAGCTGGACAAGAAGCCAGCGCATGCGTTCTTGATGGATCTCTTCAAACGAAAGATGGTGTTTGAGATAGGAAAAGACACCACTGTGCCTGGATACGATGGATTGATTGATTTGACGAGGGCGCTGAACAGCAAGTACGAGACCCCAAAGGGCACCCAGGAAGCCACAAGAAGGATCCTCAAATCTCTCTTTCCGTCCTGGCTGCCAAGCGCATTTGCAGCCATGTTTTCCAAACCAATGCCCGAACTGTCCTGCCGATTGAATGCATGGGTCACCGCGATGACATGCCAATGGCTGATGGGACCGTGCGAAGTCAATGATGTGGACCTGGGAGATGGGAACGTGGGCAGGGGACAGGGCGTATTCGTGCAGCGCTGCCGATATCTGGAAGAATCAGGGCCATGCGTTTCTGTGTGTGTAAACAGCTGTAAAATACCAACCCAAGAATTTTTTGCAAAGGACATGGGGCTGCCACTGGAAATGGTACCCAATTACGACGATTACAGCTGCCAGTTTAGGTTTGGATGTTCACCGCCCCCTCAGGACCAAGACAAGGCCCTTATTGCAGCTTGCTTCCAAGATTGCCCATCAGCCTCAAAGTGCAGTGAGGTTTGTCATAAGATATAAGCAAAATCCAATCTCAAATTGAATGAAAAGCCGAGGTATCCTGCCGTGCAGCTACGAGGGCAGCATGGTGGTCCCCTCAGAGCAAGAAGAAGGGTGTACTCTTCACGACATGCAAGGGTAGCAATGTCTGGTTGTAGGAATACTGCTCTACAAGGCTGGAGCTGCAAGATAAATTCTTTGCTGTATGGCTGGTGGGCATTATGCTTTTCTGAGAGAACCAAAATTTGCACATCAAGTGAATTTTTACAAGTTCTCTCCTAGCCGGAAAAAGCATCATGGTAAAATACTTTCAGGGCATGGTGATGGTCGTTCTCTATCGTTTCCATGGCGACGGTGACCTCCTCCTTCTTCCTGAAGGCTTTTGATCATTATCCAAAGGTAGCACAGGACCTTCTTTACTAGGTGCTGCAGCTTTTGGACCACCCTGTGACCTTGTGAACCCTTTAGATGGCAATGTCCTTGGAGGGAGGGGTGAGCTTCTGTGTCTGCTGGTTTGTCTCGCTCTTTCTGGAGGAGGTTGTTTTTGATACCGTCTGCTAGGTGACCTGCTCCTGCCTGAGGAAATAGATCTTCCGTACCTTCCGTTCGGTGACCGACTTCTTGCATGCGTTGGCATATGTCTAGATTCCCTATGAGGCGGTCTGCCCCCGACAGGCGCAGATTCATGGACATACCTCCTGGGAGGCGATCTTCGTCTAACTGGTCCAGGCGACCGGCCATACCTTCTGGGAGGTGATCTGCTCCTACTTGGAGATAGAGACCTGCCATACCTCCTAGGAGGTGATCGGCTCCTGCTTGGTGATGCTGACCTCCCATACCTCCTAGGAGGCGATCGACTGTATCTCCTTGGAGGTGATCTGCTCCTACTTGGAGATAGAGACCTGCCATACCTCTTAGGAGGTGATCGGCTGTATCTTCTGGGAGGAGATGGGCTTTGACTGGAAGAATGAGACCTTCCATATCTTCTGCTGGGGGATCTACTTCTGTTTGTCAAATGAGGTCTACCATTATTCCTTTGAGGGCTTTTTCTCCCTCTTGGCGGTGAGGGCACTGTCTGTGTCTTATTCGGGGGCGTATTGCCCAGTGGAGAACTTGAGGGACCAACCTTTTGAGCAAATGCTCCGCTTCTCTGGTGTGAAGTAGGTTGCTCTTGGGATGACCCATGCTGCATATGCCTATCATTTTCAACAGATTCTTGCCTCTTGCCAGACCTATGAATGTTGTGGTGCTCATCTCTTTCAGGTACACTTGTCTGGGGCTCCTGCAAGGTACCGCTTTGTAGCTCACCGTCTTCGACTTCATCATCATAGCCGGGGCTGGGCACTGCGCGTGCCTTTATTTTCTCTATTTCCACCGGTACATCATTGTTTGGAATCTCAGCCCCACGCGTTTGTGCATGTACTGTTTCCTTTTCTATCCTTTCCCTCTCTTCTATCCTTTCCTGCTTTCTTTTCCGCTGAATTTCTATATCAAATGCTTCCCCTTCTCCTCTCGTATCGTATTCCTCGGGCACTGCGAGTGCTTTTCTCATTTTCTCCAGCTTCCTTTTCTTTCGTTCTGCAGCCCCTTCTGCTTCTCGTGCTAGTCTGCTATCCTTTTCCTTACGTTGCTCCACAAGTTTTTGAAATTCCTGCAGGAGTTCTTCCCTCTTTCTATTCACCAACTCTTCCACCTTTTCTTCTGGCATCCCTTGTTCTTCTAACGTTTCTCGATACTCGCACACTTGCACTTCCACACGTCTACGTCTTTCGTGTTCCAGCAGTTGTTCATCTTTCGGTTTCGCCGAGGAATTTCGTTTCTCGCCGCCATCACCGCCTCTCCAGCTCCCATCCGTCCTCTCTCTTCGTTTCTTGAGGTTGAACTTGTTCGCTTGCACGTGTCCGCTTGTTCCAGATCCACGCACTGTGCTCAATCCGATGCCTGCAAGCACGCCAGCCAAGCACAGGTTTCCGTCGTCCGACGTCTCGTCCCGTCAGTCGCTCCGCTCGCCGCCAACGCCCACCGTTCGAAAGCACGTTTCGTGCATCACGTCCTCCGCTTCCTTCCTGCACGCACCGTTGTACATCGCTCCTGAAATCCGCGTGCGAAAGAAGACGTGCAAGCGCGCGCGTCGACGCCGACGACGCGATGCCTTCGTGGACCGACGTGTTAAGTCGAGTCGAGTTAACTCGAAGCCAATGCAGCAATGGTGCGGATGGTTCGACGGCAAAGGTCCTTCGACAGGTTCGCAAGGCCACTTGGAAGAGGGAAACTTGGCTGTGTTTCCACGTCGTTTCGGGGGAAGTTCGTGCAACAAGAATGGGTGGACGGTACGAGCATGCGTGCTTGGCGATGGTGTGCCACGGACCAACGACGTGGATGAATTGGACAGGTTTGGAATGAGCTCAAAAAGTGCGTTCATGGATGGATGGGTGTCCGAAAGAGATGCATTCGATGCACCGTGTTTGTGTCACGTGTCCGAGTGCGATGTAAGTTCAAACCATAATTTACCGTCGCCTTGGCCGGAAGGACGGAGGTTCTTGTCGATGGAAAAAAGAAACCAAAGAAAGAACACATCGGACCACGGTATCGTTGTTGAAACGCATCGGTTTGGATTTGAGGAGAGACGATCACGTGGATACGAAGAACAAGGCACGGAGCAATGGCGTAAGGCAAGCGCAGAGACGAATCCGAAAACGCATCGAGTGGCCACCACATAGGAAGTTGACGAAGCGTGGGACAAGGAGGGCCTGCCAATATATTCAGAAAAAGTAGTGATTCCATACAAGGAGTTGCCTTTCGATGAGGGTGTCAATATTGATGGTCGGGCCTCGAACCCACATCCTCCAACGCAAATACATCCACGAAAATCCATGAATTACGTACAAGTGCAAATCAAATGAGGCTACACAACGGTATTTCGCCCACGCATGTGGAACGGAAGGTCTCTTGCCTCCGTTCAACCGTATCATTCCATTGACCCCAACATGGCCCATGGTATCGTTTCAAAACACACTCGCTTGGTCGTATACGTCGTCCGCGTCCTTGTCAGTTGGCACGACACGACCATGCAACCACAACGTGACTCTTGCGTTCATGCATTGTCCTTCGGGTGCAATGCATGGCTGGATGAGAAGCACTCGGTCCACCCTCTCTCCACCCTCCACGAGAAGAAACTCCCATGGCGAGTGGGGTGCACACCCTCGTCGGTCCACGTCCGTTGCTGTGTTTCTCTGAGGAAAGGGAGTGGAGTGTGAAGTGGAAATAGGGGTGTATCTGAGGGTGGCGATGGGACGCGCATGGCGTTGGGAAGAGGTGCGCGCGCACCATCAGAAGGACGATCTATGGCTGGTGATCGACAATGGCGTGTACGATTGCACAGAATGGATATCGCAACATCCAGGTGGAGATGTGCTGCTGCACTTTGGAGGTAGAGACGCCACCGACGCTTTCGCAGCCTTCCACGAGCTCAACGTGCGAAAGAGACTGCATGCGTTCC
Organism: Picocystis salinarum; assembly: GCA_038048775.1. Classification (NCBI taxonomy): domain Eukaryota; kingdom Viridiplantae; phylum Chlorophyta; class Picocystophyceae; order Picocystales; family Picocystaceae; genus Picocystis; species Picocystis salinarum. The sequence continues at coordinate 7,332 of JBBULP010001679.1, forward strand.
AAGTGGGCGTGCTGGACGAAAGAGACAGAGACGTGCCGGAAGATCTGAGGGACTTTCGAAAGCTTCGAGAACAACTGTGGAAGGAAGGATGGTTCGAACCGCGCTTCGAAGGAGTGGCAGTGACCCTCCTGACTCTGGCTTGCACTGCTGCTGCTTGCCTGTGGTTCACCATACAGTGCAGATCCAGGATGGCACATCTGGTAGGATCGTGCTTGCTCGGAATCTTCTGGAAGCAATGCTTGCTCTTCGCTCATGATGCCTGCCACCGATGCGCCACTAGGAATAAAAGAATAGATCGGACACTGGGACCGTTGTTCGGGACACTGCTGGGAGGAGTGGGTGCAGGTTGGTGGAACAGGGATCACAACATGCACCATGCTGTCACACAAGTTGCAAATGCAGACCCTTCGGCAGGATGCCCTCCCATACTTTGCACTGACTCTCTCCAAGTGAGATCGATCCACTGGATCACAAAAATCATGCTGAAGCTCCAATCACTATACTACATTCCTCTCTGTGTCTTTGTTGGAAGGTATAACTTACATCTTGTTTCCTTGGTGCTCTGTCCGCCCAGGCAAAGAGCCAGAGATATGGTGCTCATGGCAGGCTATGTGCTCTATGTATCAAAACTAGTATCGTTCCTGCCAACGTCGGAACGTTGGTTGTACTTTTTTGCTGCCAACTCAGTCACCGGGATCTTACATCTCATCTTAAACATGAACCACTATTGCATGCCCATGCAGGCAAGTATGGAAAGCGCAGACGAGATGGGATTTTTTCGCTTTCAGCTTACAGGTACAAGTAACATCAAGTCAAACATACTTCAACGGTGGTACTATGGTGGGTTGGAACATCAAATTGAGCACCATCTTTTCCCGCTCATGCCCAGATATAATCTCGCTAGGGTGGAACATTTTGTTGTGGAGCTGGCAAAGAAACACAAAGTTCCGTACCAGACTTTTGGATTTTTTGGTGCCAACTGGGCCGTGCTCAAAACACTAGGCACAGTGTGCATAAAGTAAATGTCCCGTGGATGCAATTGTAAAGGTACATCTAAAGGTGATCTCCATTGGCCCATTAGAACACTGCCCGCAAGGTTGCACAATCCTACAATGTTAAATAAAATGATTGTATTTTGCAGGGTTGGATTTGAACAAGAACATTCAGTCATCTAACTCTCTGCCGTACCCATCCCTGAGCAAAAGTAGGACTACTGCATTGGTCCATCCAAACCCAACTTGAACCGAATACTCCCCTCCGCTGCCAGCTGTTCCACAGCTCTTGCAGCCATTGTACTTCTCATACATATTACCGGTGGAATTCCAGCCCTGCCAGGCATTCTGCAAGAACGCCTTGGCTATCTGCTTATCCAAGCTGCATGGATTATCGGGATCAACATGCTTAGCAACACCCTCCACCAGCATGTGCACGAGTGGCGCCCACACGTTGGGAAAGTCCCACTGCTGCCCACTATTTTTGTTGGATGCAACCAGGCCTCCGTCCTTCAACAGGCCAGAATTTTCTAGCGCTTCAAGGGCATAACGTGCTTGCTCCGGAGAAGCTTCAGCTTCGCACCATAATGGAACGAAGTCAGAGGCAAAAACGCCATCGGTACGAGTAAGATTGCTCTTTGTGATAGGCTGACCCTGCAACGACAGCTCAAAGTCTTGCTCACTCAGAAGCACGTCTTGCCACCTCTTTTGGTTCTTGCTCCAGAGGACCTTATCTATGGCATAGCGCCTCTGTTCTGCTTGCAGATAAAAGGTGCTGGACGTCAATTCGTCCCCTGCTTCACTGGCTATTGTTGCAATAGCCCGTTCCATTTTGAGCAGAAATGCATTCAAATCCACCGGGATTACTCTTGTGGTACACGTACTCCTCAAGTCAAATCCGTTTTGCATCCAACGTGAACTGAAATCCCAGCCTGAAGCGCATGCACTAGAAATATTTCTCCACAACCTATGTTTCTCGTTCTCCGACAAATCTCGAGCCAACTCTGTGTCTTCACGGAATGATTCGGGTCTTGGTTCAGCAGTATCGCTCCAATAGCGTTGCAGAGTGATCGTTTCTCCTCCCTCCAGCATGATGCGCACTGCTCTGAAGCCAGACGTAGCGCTCTTGTATTCCTCCAGGAGCAACTGAATGGTATCGCTTTCCCTAGCATGAGGCATCTTCTCCAAGGCAGCAGCTAGTAGTGGTGGTTGGCTTCTACCCAGATAATATTTCCGTGTCCCATTAGGAACAATGCCGTAATTTCTTATTGTCCACAGTAAGTTTCTTAGAGCACCTGCGCCTTCAGCATGCAATCCACAAGCATCCAGGGCAAGTGCACACCAGTAGCTGTCCCAGTAGTAGGATTCTCGGAACCGGCCTGCAGGGATCACCATGGGATATGGTACAGGCAAAAGAGAACTAGTCCTTGAACCATACGCTTGGCCTTGTGCATGCACACGCAGAAGCTTCCTCCAGCTTTCAGCAAGCCATTGTGACCACTCGCATCTTACCGAACCAGGTGGAAATGCAGCATCCAGGCGTGGATGAGAAGAGAGGGACAGGGGTTGGTCCAAGTCACATCCGGCTTCATCGAAGTGGCGTAGCACAGCTGCGCGGACCGCCTCTGCCCCATCCGGAAACGCTTGGAGGACGTCCTTCGTGGCGGCTTCCAGGCTTGTATGGACTCGAAGCGGCATGTCGACGAATGTCTTGCAGTCTTCAAACGCTCCCGAGCACTGCACAGCTTCCAGAAGTTGCTTCGGAATCCATATCATGGACGTTCGCTTTTCCGGATCGTCTCCCATCGTTTTTTTCTTAGACACTTGCAGGTGGCTGCCCCGACTGCTTGGTCTAGTCCGCCATCTTCTGTCGGCGCATTTCCCTCTCCACCGCCACGAACCAGCAGTTTCCCTTTGGTACCACGTCCACGTGGCTCCTGGACCCTTCTTTCCTGCGCTGCACGCGTTCGTTCGCTGGTTCACACGTCCGCGCGACGACGTCGCAGATGCACAACACGTCGGTTTCGAAGACGATTTCGTGACGGAACACGAAACGTAAACCACCGAAGAGGGGAACCAAGCTGCGAATTCGTGGAAAAATTCGTACGGTTGGCGGGAAAGGAAGGGGAACGACACGTGTGACGTGGCATCGATACGGGTCGGGTGGGACGGGCCGCTGGCCTTTGGAGCTCGGATGCACAGCACGCTTGGAATGTTGTTGTTCGTGGGAAAGATGCGCGTACGGGCGACGGAGATCTGGAATTTCGACAGATACGGCCATCCACGAGGAACGCTTCTACCGTTGGCCGGGGCAAAAATGGCCATGGAATGCATGGGAGATGTGGCGGACGGGAATGTTTGTGCGTCAAGGTCCCATGTGTCTTCACCCTTGCAACACCCAAGAGGATGGAGGTATGCCATACCTGCAATAACACCTCTCGCTTCGCAAAGCGATGGTCTTGCCTTGTGAAGGGAGGAGCCCATCCTTCTCAACAAGTCACCAAGCACAACGTACGTTTCAGCGAGCATCTTTCACGTGTTGCCTTCCTTGGCATGCGTGCATGACGATGACGTTGCGTGTCTCGTCCGCCACGTCATCTCTCACCTCGTCAAAGACCAAGAATCCATCGTGGTGTTGTCAACGTGGTCTGACCGGGTCTTCCTCCCCGACGAACCCGGATTCGGTCCCCAATTAGACCCGAACGCTTGATTGGACAGACCCTGTCGACTCGGGTCTACAGGTCGGGTTCGACGGTCGCTTCACGAGGAATTCGACGCACGCGAAGACGTGCGCGACACAAGACGCGCGCAAAGAAACGCTTCCAGGAGCACAGAAAAGATACGTAGGAGCATCATGCGTGGCGTGGAGTCCGTTTCGTTCGCCCTGGGTTTGGTCGTGTTGAGGCATGTCGCCGTACATGCCGAATCCTACCCTGTAGGAGAGGCTCACGAAGACGTGCAAGCTTACCTCGAAGAGAAGCACCGAGATACCTCGTACGCCGAGGATAGGATAGACCGAAGTCGTTTCTATGCGGAAACTTCGCAGTATCCCAACACCGATATCCGTGGGGACGGTCCAAGCTGTTCGTGGATGGGAGAATTGCATGCAGAGCTCGAATCATACACGCTGTTTGAATTGACTCTGCCAGGAACACACAACTGTGGGTCATATCTCCTTTCCGAAGAGCTCATGCCCGGAGATTGGGGAGAAAAGAGTGAAGCTGCATTGAAAGTGGCGGAATTCCTGCACATACCGGTCGAGGATGTCATCACGCCTTGGAGCCTTACACAGGATCGCAGTGTTCTCAAGCAACTGGAATTGGGCTCCAGGTACTTGGACCTGAGGGCTGGATGGAATGGGAAGCAATGGAGAACATTTCACCTGGAGCAAGGCGTTCTCATATCCGATATCCTTGCTGACGTCGAAGCATTCATGGCAAAGCACCCAATGGAGATAGTCTACCTGGAGGTTTCTCATTTGGTGGGTTCGCCAACAGAAGAACAGGTTGTTCAGCTAGCAAGCATGATACAAAAAATTTGCTCGGCTTATTTGTTGCCACGTTCTTTTCCTTTGCAGGAGAAAACCATTGGGGATATTGTAAGCTCTGGCAAGCGCCTCATTGCCTCGCTTACAGCATCACAAGCTGTCCTGGACAGTTATCCTCAAATTTGGCCTGGCTACACGTTCTACAACACCTATGCAAATACTGACGACCTGCAAAGGATGATTGGTTTCAACGAGAGGGCGGCCACATGGTTTGCCAAATATCGCAGGGAACTGCTACTAAGCGGCTTCCTGTACAAACTTTCATGGACACTCACACCGCAAGTGCACACTATAGTTGACAGCATCCTGACCAGGAGTCCCCGCAATCTTTATACCCTGGCACGGCTTGCCGCGGAACATTTTGGCGCATTTACTTTGTGGATGAATGGGAGGGGCATGCAGGGGGGGAACATACTTTTATTTGATTTCTTGGACCTCTCCCTCAATCGCACGGATGGTTGCAAAAGCATGATTGAACTGGTCCGAGCAATAAACCCATTGCTGCAGAAGGCAGAGGCCTTCGTATAGAACCTTCTTTATTGTAAATGCACCAAAGGAGAAGTCTCTCGTGGCCTGATGTTGCATGCACGGAGCGAAAGTCAGAACTTCAAATTCTCTGTCCCGGTGGACGCTTCCTAATTCTACTCCTCAGTCCAATCAACATCAGAGCAAAAACGAAGCCCTCCACAATACCAGTGTAGTCAAACAATGCTGCGACAAGGATGCTGTCCGGGTGCATTGCATCCACTATTGCTGGTTGGTTGGGAGTCTTCTTTCCATTCTCAAGAGCGACCAATGTACTCTTTAGGGAACGGAGAATTTTCCTGTCATATGCTTCCGATAAAAAGTCAACAATAGCAAGTTCCCATCGCAGAAGCACATCTGTGTACGAGCTCAATGATGTTGGATTGAACATGCGAAAGCAATCATCTCGATGAGCAATAGCTCCATAGATCTCCCAAGTCATTACCACAGGGATGCCAATCCTGTCAAAGATGTAGTCATCCGCCGTGCCATGTGCAAGATAGCCAACAGTGTTGCCACCTGGTCCAATGGCACACTTGCGGTTGCAGTATTGCTCATTTACATTCTTCAGTATGCCCAGTACGGAATCAATCAATGGCGACGTGGGCACTTTCTCAATGTAGTTGTAGGGTGTAAAAAGACCCTCCATTCCTGAATGAAAATTTATCCAAATGTGCGGTTGGAATTCCTCAACTAGATTTTTTGTGATCCTAACTTCTGGTTCACTAAATGGAGCTTTTCCTGGATACTCCTCTTCCGGGTCATAGTCTGGAGCTTTGGTTCCCCAGTCCAGTCCCCAATTGCGATTCAAGTCCACCCCTCTCCCATTTTTACGTTCGCAGAAACTGCCTGACTCCACCAGGATTCTCCCATTTTTGTTTTCTACAGGAACTATCTTGATGATGGTATTGCCAAGCATATCCTCCACTTTTTCAATCGTAGTTTGGTTCTTGAATCTGGCAGCCAAGCTTTGCCGGGCCAACAGGGAACGGGCAAGCTTGGCACCGACTTCAGAAGTGATGATTTCTCGACCGTGTTCACCGAAATTGAGCAGGACGCGCATTTCCTCGCCTTTTCCCCTAGATACACTAGGCCGGATGGTGATGATGTCTGTTTGGACTTGATAGTCTCCATCCTTGGCACATCTAGTTTCCCACTGTGCAGTTGCCGTAGGTTCCGCAGACGCCACGCTTTCTTTGAGTTTCGAAATGAAAGTTTCGTACGTAGAATAGTAACTGTAATCTGGTTTCGCAAACTTCGTCATGGCCCTGCTCAACGTTCTCGATGGATGCGACGAACGTGGCTCGTCGTCCACCTTCGACGGAAGCAGCTCGTCGATTCTTCCGCGCTTCGACACGTCTTCTCGTCCACTTGCACCGTTCCCATCTCGACCAATCGAAGCTTGTTCTTCCATGGAATCCTTCCTACACTCCAGTGCGATTGTGCAGGCACGAAAGGCCTCGTATCAACGACGCACGTGGCGCACTTGCACGTCGATGTGTCGCTTTGCTTTCGACACACCCTTTCCGAAGGACCCTTCGTTTGATTTTCTCGATCAAACGCCTCTTTCGAAAAGGAAAATCATCCCTTTCAAGAGGACGTCGTCCAAAGGGGAAACGCACCGATCGAACCCGGTCGTCCTCGGTTGGAAAAGGAAAGGCCAGAACCGCACTGCCCGATCTGCTGGGACCTCGATTCCCGTCGGTACCTGCGGTCCAAACACGGTCTTTCAGGCGTGGTGGACGATGCGCACGACGTGTCGTCGCGCACGTGCGCAAGCGTCGCTTGCGAGGCGAATTGGCGAAGGATCATGCGTGCTGCCGTGGAGCTTGGATCCAGCTCCACGAGGCTGATGATCGTGGACGAAAAAGGTACGGTTCGTGCGAGGATGGAAGCAAGGACTGCCGTGGCGAAAGGCATGGTCGCAGAACGATACCAACCCATTGCCGGCACTTCCGCGCGTGCTTTCGAAGCACAACGGACGTGGATGGGAAGGAAAGACGGAGAAAACGAAGTTTCCAAGGCGGATAGAACGTATCGGATTGCACCCGAAGGATTCGAACCCACCTTGGTTGCCCTCCGAAACTTTCGTGCCAAGCTTCAGGCCTAGGATGTGACGGACGTTCAGGCTGTTGCTACAGGCGCATTTCGTGAAGCGTGCAACGGAATTCGATTGCTCGTGCAGGCGTCGGAAGTGCTGGGATGCCAAGTGAGGCTCATGCCATACGAAGAAGAAGGACGCACCGCTGCACTCGCGGCGAGGAAAAGCACGGGTCTCAGGGAAACAGTCGTGGCGGACTTGGGAGGATGGACATGCGAGCTTGTAGACCCTCACGATGAAGTGCATTCTATGCCTATAGGATGCATAGCGATGTCGGAACTATTGAAGCAGGAGACAAACAATTCGAAGGACACGTGCCTAGAAATCGTGCGCAAGGAGCTGCATCAACGACGCATCGGACACACGTACGGTTATCCTTTGCTCATACTTGGAGGAACTGCCACATCCATCGCTGCGATGCATCTGCAGCTTCCAAGATACGATCCAAGTCGGGTGAACAAGACCGTCTTAAGCATGGAAACCATTGCAGATCTCTCCAGCAAAGAAACGAACGCAGACTACTGGGTGGAGAGAAGAGACACCATGAAGGCAGGCGCTTACACTCTCATAGGCATCATGTCAATACTTGGCGTGGAAGAAGCCACCGTATCAGATGTCGACCTACTCGAGGGATTATTATTGCTTGAAAACTGATCCTCTAGAAACGAATGTAGTGGTACCATTTCGGCCTGCTTGTCTTCTTTGGCGACTTCTGGCCCTTTTGAGGACCAGGGGAAGCAATGTTGCCTTCTGCTTGCCCTTTGTCGAGAGCTACACTATCAATTGCTGGCGACATACGGGCATCCTGCATGTTTGCAGGTTCAGGTGCATCAGTCATGGACATTTTTGTCGGTGTTCTCCTAGATTTCATGGGGCTCCCTGTGCTCGATTTGGCTGCCTGGGCTGCGGGTGTTCCCGAAGGCGTTGATGCAAGTGATTCTGCAGTGCTCTGCTTCCGTGCTGGGCTAAGAGACTCATCCCCACCAACCGGTGGAGATCGCAATGACTTTGCCTCTTCTGCGGGAAACACTATACTTCGCCGTGCTGGAGTTCCCTTCCGTGTTGCAGTCAGTGCTTCCCTACTCGAGACCGTGTTTGCCTTCCTGATGTCGGTTTGCTTTATGCCCAGGTGTGGAGCGGCGAGAGGGTCGATGTTAGAGCCAGGCACGAAGATATGCGACTGCTCCTCCCAATCAATGCTGGAAGGACTGCTTCTTGCACTTGTCTTCTTTCTAGTGCCCTTTGAAGTTGGATCTTCCTTTATTGGTGCAGTCGGCTTCTTCGTCTTTGATGCAGATTTAACAGTCATTCGAAGTTCGATGCATGCTTTTTTCGCAAGTGCAGGTGTTGGTTTGGTATCTGTAAGTGTTTGTGCCCAGACACTCTCCCCATCTTCAAAGTCGTTCAGTGCAAGCTTTTCTTTCCCTTCGAAGGAGAAAAAGCCAACAACATGAAGGTCTCCCAAGGGTACCGAGGAATCCATTTTTCCTTTCTTCACCACGGCGCTCTTGAGGGCCTCCATTGAGTCGATGCTATTCAGCAACTTGATTACCAAATGAGCATCCGGCTTGTAATTGGTCCTTTTGAACAGCTCCCTATGCAGCGGAGAGATCCAACGATAGACATGGATGGTCTTGGGTCCTTTTTGCTTTGGTTTGGAGAGACGAATGCTGAGTAAGTCTTGCGTCGATCCTTTTTTCTTGTTTGCTACAGTGGCTGGTTTTTCATCCCCTGTGCAGGTGTAGAGGAGTTCCTGTCCTTCCACGAGATCGCTGGTTTTCTCGATTGGTTTCCCTGATTCCGTGTACAATCCATTGACGGGATTTCGCAAGGGCGGATCCGCTTTCTTCTCGATCTTGCGGTACGCAGTTCGCAACGTCGTTTTTCGGAGGAGCACCAGTTTCATACCTTTGTCCACCGTTTCTCCCGTCCTTCGCACAGCCACCTTGACTTTTTCTTTGGATTCACTGGAGGTGGTTGCTTCTGGATCCTTCTCTGGCTTCTTCGTCTTCGCCTTGGTCCTCGGTTCGCACGGAATGCGCCTCGAACTGTCGTTCGATGCCGCCATCGCTGCAGTGCAAACAATTTCGAAGGGGAAAGCACCGACGAGGAGTGCAGCCTCGAGGGAAAGATGGGAGGGGACGTCTGCGAACCGTTCCCGTAAGTCGAAGAGGATTTCAAAGGAAGACGTCAGAGATCCTCGTCGCAACATGGTCGATTCGGGAGGCGGGATAAAGACCGTGTGCCGTGGAGGATGAACGTCCCATCCTTTAGAAGTCGACGAAGGAATTCGCCTTCGTCCTCTGCGGTAGAAGTTCGTCTCGACGGTTGGGATTCCCGGGGCAGACCGGATCCCTATCCCTTTCAATTTTCCTTTTGAAAGGGACGCTCGCCCGATCAAGCTCTCCGTCACTCCCGATCAACTCGAATTCGAACCTTCCCACCCGACTTTCGTCGGTTTGAACCGACGGCCTCGCGCCCACATGCCCGCAGAGGAATCTGTGACGATTTCAGGGATAGATCCTCTGCGGGTGAGGACCCTGGAGACGTGGGAGGGGGTGTCCGTTGAAGCCCGCGCGTTTCGTCCGATCATTTTCGACGTGTTTCGGCCGCGCTCGTCCTCGCTCGAACGCACGCCACACGTCTGCTGGTTCGAATTCGCAACGTGCGTTGGAAAGGAACGAAGCCAACGGAAGAGAATCCAGAAGAACAGGAAAAAAGGCGAGGAAAGACCATGCGAGAGATCATCTCCCTGCACGTGGGACAGGCTGGCGTGCAGCTTGGGAACTCGTGCTGGGAGCTTTTCTTGGGCGAGCACGACATTGAAAACGATGGCTTGCCGAGGAGCGAAGCGACCAAGAGTGAATCGATCGGAACCTTCTTCGGAGAGACCGCCTCTGGAAAATACGTGCCCAGAGCGATCTACCTGGACCTGGAACCGTCCTGCATCGAACAGACCAAAAATGGTGAGTTGAAAGACCTGTATCATCCAAGCCAGCTCATCAGTGGAAAAGAAGACGCGGCAAACAACTTTGCCCGAGGACACTACACGGTCGGGAAAGAGATCATTGACAAAGCCATGGACACCATTCGAAAGGTAGCAGATGGGTGTACCTCGCTGCAAGGTTTCGCTCTTTTCAGTTCTGTTGGAGGAGGAACAGGTGCAGGACTTGGAACCCTGCTCCTAGAGCAGCTCAGCTCGGAGTACGGAAAGAAATCCAAGCTTTGCTTCTCTGTCTTCCCCTCCCCCAAGTTGGCAACTTCAGTGGTGGAACCTTACAACAGCGTCCTCACATCTCACGCTTTGCTGGAATACGCTGAAGTGGTCAATGTCTTTGACAACGAAGCTGTCTATGACATTTGCAAGTCAAACCTGGAGCTTTCAAGGCCAAACTATACTAACTTGAATCGCTTGCTTTGCCAAGTCATCTCCTCCATGACAGCGTCCCTCAGATTTGATGGACAATTGAATGTGGATATCAACGAATTCCAGACCAATCTGGTCCCTTACCCCAGGATACACTTCATGCTCACCAGTTTTGCCCCAATTGTGACCGCCGAGAAAGCCATGAGAGAGCGACAGAGTGTTCAAGACATCACCTCTGCAGCTTTCGAGCCTGGCACCATGATGGCAAAGTGTGACCCCCGCCACGGCAAGTACATGGCTACCTGTTTGTTGTACAGGGGCGATGTGGTGCCCAAGGATGTGAATATGGCTGTTCAGACCGCAAAGTCCAAGCGTACCGTCCAGTTTGTAGACTGGTGCCCCACTGGTTTCAAGTGCGGGATCAACAGCCAACCCATGCACCCGGTTCCAGGTTCGGAGATAGCCAAGGTGGAGCGCAATGTTTGCATGATTGCCAACAGCACTGCCATATCTGAGGTCTTCAACCGCATCAACCACAAGTTTGACATCATGTATTCCAAGCGTGCCTTTGTCCACTGGTATGTGGGCGAAGGTATGGAAGAGGGCGAGTTCTCCGAAGCTCGCGAGGACCTTGCATGTTTGGAGAAGGACTACGATGAAGTGGGTGCAGAGTCTGTCCACGCACCTGGCGTGGAAGACGAAGAGTTTTGAACCTGTTTTCCTCTTCCTGTCCATCCCTTGTAATTTTTCTTTGTTTGGCACTCGTTGTTGTTGTTGGACGTAGGAGAGTTGGCTGCCGTTCCGTTCCATCGCATCCTGTTACGAATGGAAGGCATCGAGTGGGAGGGGAGACTGCACCACACCCGTGCATCCAACGCCACACCCGCCTCGTCCACGTGAGAAACACCACGCACGTGCGGCACACGTCGGTCGATGCTGTCGAAACGTGCGTCCAAGCGTGAGAGAAAAAGCAGCGGAGAAGAAAGCTCGGACGCGGGAAGCAACCATGGCATCCGCAAAGTCGTGAATCCGTTCCACAATCCGTCGTTGGGATGGTTGAAGAAACACTGGATGCGTGCACTGCTGGTAGGAAGCACTCTCGGCGTGGTGCGATTGGCGCTGGGATTGGCGTCCTTGCTCCTGGTGCTGCTGTGGATCGTGCTCGTCGTACAGTGGATCCCGCACGAGAACAAGAAGCTCGCCAGACTGGCGCTCTTGCCGGTGAGGCTAGGTGCACGTGTGCTACTCCTGTGCGCAGGCATTTGGAGGATCCGCGAACACGGGAAACCTGCCGAATGGGACGAAGCGAGGGTCGTGGTGAGCAACCACACTACGCTCATGGATGCCATCTATTTCACTTACAGGCTGGGACCAAGCTTCCTCGCCAAAATTGAAGTGAAGCACCTTCCTGTCGTTGGTGCCTGTGCCACACTTATGGAAACTGTCTTTGTCGACCGGCAGAAATCGGATTCCAGGCAAGCTGCCAAAGCAGCCATCAAGAGAGCAGTGCAGCCCAACCGGCCGCCACTGGTAGTGTTCCCCGAAGGAACTTTCACGAATGGACTCTCCTTGATGAGCTGGAAGGTCGGTGCATTCGAGCCTGGCCTACAGGTGCAACCGGTGGGAATTCGATACCCTCACAAACGTTTCAATCCCACCGGTGTCATGTGTGAAGGAAAAGATTTGCTAGGGTGCCTCTGCCAAATCTACACTAGCATGGAGGTGTTCTTCCTTCCAGTGTACGCTCCCACCCCGGAGGAACAAATGAACCCTATTAAGTTTGCCAACAATGTGAGGGCCATGGTGGCAGACTGCCTGGACATTCCCGTGACGGAACATTCGTACGAAGACTTCAAGTTAGCCACCCTGGCGTCAGACAGCAACATCCCTCAGAATTTTGAAGTGAAGGAGATGAAGAGGTTGTTTGGCTTCAACGTGAAAGAGCTGGAGTCGCTCATCAAACACTTTCACGAAATGGATGCGGATCAGACCGGCACGGTTTCCTTCAAAGAATTCTGCATGGCGATGGAGAAGAATGGCATGCCCTCTCAGCAGAGGCTCAGCCGAGTCATGTTTGAAATCTTTGACCAGGAAGGGCTGGGGGAGGTTGGGTTCATTGAGTTTGTCCGTGGGTTGATGCTGTTGTCCAATCATGAATACTCTTTATCCGTGGGGCATGATCGACAGAAGCTGGCGTGGATGCTTTACGACAGGGATCAAGATGGGTTGTTGAGTTACTCCGAGCTGGAATCATGCATGAGCTTGACTCGGGGGATTCACGATTCTCACCGCGACGCTCATGTTTACCCCGAAGAACTTCTTCGCCGCACATCAAGCTTGATCACAGTTTCAGCGGAAGATTTCTCGCGTTTTGATGGGGACAAGGATGGTTACCTCACCTACAAGGAGTTCTGCAACCTCTGCGACGCTTTCGAAGGGGTGGCACGTGCTCCGGTGTACATTGCGCACGCTGTGGCTCCTCACCACTTCCCTCGTTAGCACGTTCATGCTGGTCTACATACCCTTCACGTCTCTCCGTTCCAATGTAAGATTCGGTTGTTGCACTTGCTCTTCCACTTGACTGTCCATGTCTTCTCACTCATCCTTGGACAACACCATCCACTTCCTTGGCTCTCCTTGGACCTGTCTCCCCTCCGTTCCATGGAAGTTTTCCCGGGTCAAAGTTCGGGTTCAATCGGACGATCGGTTCGGGTTCGAAAGGGAGTGGCACGTCCAATCGGCCCGGGTCTACGTGGGAACGAAGACGTGCGACGTGCGACGTGCGATGGCGGCGGTGGAGAGCGACGCACACGTGACGCCATGGGAAGTTCGTGGAGGCGGAGACGGCGGGATCGATTACGACAAGCTGGTGGAACAGTTCGGATGCAGCAAGATTGGACCGGAGCTGATCGCACGCGTGGAGAGGATCACGGGGAAGCCGGCGCATCCGTTCCTTCGTCGTGGGGTCTTCTTCGCGCATCGAGAATTTGAGCAGGTGCTGGATCTCTACGAGAAAGGCGTGCCGTTTTACTTGTACACGGGACGTGGTCCGTCCTCGGAGGCGTTGCACCTGGGCCACCTCGTCCCGTTCCTGTTCACCAAGTATCTGCAAGACGCGTTCAAGTGTCCGCTGGTGGTGCAGCTGACAGATGACGAGAAGGCCATCTGGAAGAACTTAGACATCGAAGAGTCGAAACGTTTGGCCAGAGAAAACTGCAAGGATATCATTGCGTGTGGGTTCGATCCGAAAAAAACGTTCATTTTCAGTGACTTTGAATACATGGGAGGAGCATTCTACGAAAACATTGTGAAGGTGGGTAGATGTGTGACCTTCAACCAGACAAAGGGGATCTTTGGCTTCGAAGGAAATACGCACATTGCCAAAGTAGCCTTTCCACCCGTCCAGGCTGCTCCATCCTTTCCCACTAGCTTTCCACACATGTTTGGTGATAGGAAGGATATTCGATGCCTGATCCCCTGTGCGATCGATCAGGATCCATACTTTCGCATGACCCGAGATGTTGCACCTCGCATAGGTTACCAGAAACCAGCACTGATTGAATCCAGCTTTTTTCCTGCACTTCAAGGCGACAATGGTAAGATGAGTGCAAGCAATCAGACTAGCGCCGTTTTTGTAAGCGATACCCCGAAGCAAATCAAGACCAAAATCAACAAGTATGCCTTCAGTGGCGGGCAGAGCACAGTTGAAGAACACAGGGAAAAGGGCGCAAACTTGGAAGTTGATGTTCCGTACAAATATCTTAGTTTCTTCTTGGAGGACGACGAGCGTTTGCAACAGATAGGGGAGGAATACAGTAGTGGTAGGATGCTGACTGGGGAAATCAAGGCTATTTTGATTGAAGTTCTCCAAAAACTTGTAGCTGACCATCAAGAGGCCAGGAGTAAGGTGACAGATGAAATAATTGATCAGTTCATGTCAGTGCGAAACTTTGAGTTTGAGGAGCTCTTTAAGTGAGCTGGAGGGATGCCTTACGTGACAGTGACCATTCTTGCTGTAGCTTGTATGCCACGCTTGGCTGTTGGTAGTATGCCCGTATTCTCGGTGAGGCTTCGAGATCCCGAGGTCTGTGCAAGAACCTCAACTTTGTTGGTCCGTCGTTTCTTGTAAAGCCCTGGAGGCTGCACTGGATATCGTTTTCGTGACCAGGATTGTGGCAGTTACCCCGATCCCGTACAAAATCAACTTTTCGGGTGGAATTCCACCTGTACCTGCATTGTATGCTGCTTTTCCCGCTTTGCCCAGGTAAACGTACGCGAACGTGCCTGGCAGCATTCCCAGCCACGAGGCCCCAATATACGGTAGAAAATCAATGCTTGTCAATCCAAACATGTAGTTCGACAGGCTGAAGGGGAAGAGGGGTGACAAGCGCAACAGCAGCACGACTTTTCCACCTTCTGCAGATACAGCTCGATCTACCGCCCCAAACTTCGGATAATCTTCCAACTTCTTGGCCACATACGGTCGGAGCACGGTACGCGAGAGTCCGAAAGCGACGGCTGCGCCCGTCGTGCTTGCCAAGGACACCAGAGCTGTGCCTTTGACGGGTCCATACAGGTAACCTGCAGCCAATGTGAGGACGCTGGCTGGAAAGAAGAGCACGGTGGCCAAGGCGTACGCACCACCGAAATACACCGGTCCCCACACACCCGCTTCTTGCGAGAGTTCTTCCACTCGCTTCGTCCATCCATCTACGTCTCCATGCGTTGCAGCAACCGCCGCACCGGCGCCCACGGTTGCACCAATGGCGAGCGGAACGGCCCAACGACGCCAGGACGACTTGGTGCGTGCCACGGTTCCGTCCGTGGACGTCGTCGTCTCTTCTTCGCTCCCAAGGCGTTCGTACGATGCGCCTGGTCTTGGTTTCTCCTGCTCTTGACGTCCTTCCATGTGCTTCGGCACTCCACGCAGGCGCGTCGCGGTCCTCGTGCGCGATGCGTGGAACGCAGTGGCGCGCATCGACGTGTGGCGCTCCGCCATGTCCACGGATACGAGCGAAAACGGGTCGAAAGGGTGCAGAGACGGATGTCGATACGGTTGTGGAGGACGTCGATGCGAAGACGTGGTTTACAACAACGATTGTTTGGTGTCGAAGAGACCGGGACGATCGGATTCGGCCGCAGCTGCGTCTTCTTTGGAAGTGACCACCACGATGCGAGCGTGCTCGCCGCGAACAGCCTCCAAAGCATCCGCGAAGGCGTGGAAGTCGGCCTGAGTCGTGCCTAAGATCTCCTCGCGACGCTGCTGGCGCTCCTCGTCGGAAACGTCCAATAGGTAGCGCATCAAAGACGTGTAGCCCTTCGCATCAGGAAGCTGGTACGCATCCACGTCGCCAATGGCACCGATGATGGCCTTGTTCAACTCCTCACTGTCCATCTCCAAGTTGCGCAAAAAGTCGACCGTGCCGTCGTAGTTGTCCAGCGACTTGAGCAAATTCGGATCCCTGTACGACAGGTAACTGAACATACCCGAATGGCTGTCAAAGTCGCAAAAGCCACCGTACGCGCCCCCACTCACGCGGATTCTGTCCCAAAGCCAAGTCGTGCCCAAATACTTGTTGATCACATACGATGAACCATGCAGCTTGTACCCAGCATCCTCATAGAGGTTAGCAGCTTTCCCTACGTAGTTCACCTGAGTAGGCACGAGCAAAGCCTCGTTGACTGCATTTAAACTGGGATTCCATCTTTCCACAGGAACCGATTCTGCAGGCAGAGAATCCAGAAACATGCGCACATTCTCTTCCGAGGATTGCAACGTTTTCTCATCCGCGGTCATGTTCACGAAGGCACCCTTCTGCTGGAGCAGTGCACCACGGATCTTATTCAAGTCATTTACCACCCCATCCCAGTCATTCTCTACCCTCTCAACCAGACCTCTGATGAAGTGGAGGTACTCAACCCCTCCCATACATTCCGAAACCCAGCCTGCAACACTACGCTGCGCATCCAATCTAGAAGCTGCCACTCTGTGACCGCTGCCAAGGAGTGCAGACTCAAGACCAGCCTTTGTCTCTAAAACCATTTGCTTGAACCTGCTTTTGTCATCAAGGCGAGCATTCCTAAGCACGTCACTCCCAATGGTGAACAGGTCCCCGACTTGGTCTGCCATAGCCTTGCCTCTCATCATGATGTATGCCACAGGCTCATCTGTGCCCTTCCTGTTGGATGTCAAAGGATAGAAGGAAATACCACCAGTCTTCCTTCCAATCAGCTGAGAGAGCTGTACAAGATCCATCTTGTCAGTGCCCATTTGCGTCATGCAACGGCAGAATAAAGGAACCAGAGGAAGAAGATCCATGGGGATGGTCTTCATGTCCAGTCCAACCTCAGTATACAGAATGTCATTGGTAAACAGATCGTGCCTCAAAAGGGTAGCATCTCCAGCCTTCTGCACATCAATTGGTATGTTCTTTGCCTCTTTCGGAATGTCTTCCAGCTTCAAAGCCGGAACACATTTCAGAGACTCTGGTGGGTTGGGTGTTTCTTGCCATTCCTTGAGCGAAACTGTGGTCTGGATCAGTTCCTCTATTGCTTTTGCATCAAGGGTCTCTTTGAAACTGTCAAGCCGGGCCCTCTCTTTCCCCTCAATCTCTGCACCAAGCTTGAGGTCAGGCTCCAGTTCTACAGTAACTCGGTGAGGATTGTCCAAGAAGTACTTCTTGATCAAGGGACGGAAGATGTCCTCGCCAGATTCAAGGCGGGCTTTGAAAGTATCCAGTGATTCTGCCCACTTCAATGGCTCAAATGGGTCTTTCTCATACAACCAGGAGGCCATGGACCTCAGCATCAGAGACAGTCCTCTCGGGAACCTTCCTGTGTTATTTTCCCTCAAAGCAAACTCAATGGTGTTAACACTGGCTTCCACTGCTTCCTGGGTGAATCCCTCCTCAGCAAGCTGCTTCAAGGTAGACTGGACAAGATCCACTACCTTCTGCCTGTTCTCCTCCTTCACACCTTTCAGACCAATGGAAAAGGTTGGCTGTCTCAACTCGTCTTCTAAACCCCCTCCGATGATAGCCTCGCCCAAACCACTGTCATTGAGCGCTTTTTGAAGGGGCGAAGCACTGGTTCCAAGCAACAAATGATCAAGAAAACCAATTGCAAGCTCAGTTTCCACATCGAAGCGATCCTCTGATAGCAACCAATTCACAGAAACGTAATTGGTGGCCTCGGTTCCGTCCCCTACCGCATATTTGTTCACAACAGTCCTTGGTTCCTTCCACAGCTTTTGAGCATGAACTCTGCTGTCCACTTCCCTTCGATCAAACCCTGAGAGATAGTTGTCCAATATCTTCAGCCTTTCGTTTGGGTCATCATCTCCATAGATCCAGATCCGTGCATTTGACGGGTGATAAAATTTACCATGAAACTCCTTGAACTGATCGTAGGTAAGATTGGGAATATCAACAGGGTCACCACCACTGTCCACACTGTATGTGTTGTCTGGAAAGATGGCCTGTTGGATATCCCGACCAAGCACACTGTCTGGCTGCGAGTACACACCCTTCATTTCATTGAAGACCACACCTTTGTATTCAACTGGCTTGTTGGGGTCTTCCAGTTCATAGTGCCAACCTTCCTGGAGGAAAATACGAGGATCTTCCAGACACTTCGGGTAGAACACTGCATCAAGATACACATCCATCAGATTATAAAAGTCCTGCAAGTTTGTACTTGCGACTGGATAACAAGTACGGTCAGGATAAGTGAATGCATTGAGGAAGGTGTTCAGCGATCCCTTGATCAACTCAACAAATGGTTCCTTGATGGGGTACTTACGGCTACCATTCAGAACACTGTGCTCAAGGATGTGTGGTATGCCAGTAGAGTTTTCCACGGGAGTTCGCAAGACGATGCCAAATGTCTTGTTCTCATCGGAATTGCTGAGG
This sequence comes from Picocystis salinarum, assembly GCA_038048775.1. Classification (NCBI taxonomy): domain Eukaryota; kingdom Viridiplantae; phylum Chlorophyta; class Picocystophyceae; order Picocystales; family Picocystaceae; genus Picocystis; species Picocystis salinarum. The sequence continues at coordinate 25,774 of JBBULP010001679.1, forward strand.
GACATGACCTCAGCACCTGTCTTCTTGTGACGATAGAGAACAGCCAAGGAATTGTATTCGGGCACGAATTGCTCCCTCACCTCTTCGAATCCATGCAATTCGGTTGCCTTTGCAAACGTAGCTGGCGCTTCAGCAACTTGTGCAGCAGCGGCATGCTGCCCACGTATAGACGCACGTGCCACAAGCTGCCCTTGACGGTCCTGCTTGGAGGCCCTCGTCGCCACACGTCCGGGCAGCCTCGCGGTTGGTGCGACGGCTGCAAACCCTCTCCATTTCTGTGGCACACTAGGTACAGGGCACTGGCCCGTTTTGTTCTGAGAGTTCGAATTCGACACGAGACGCGTTTCGTCGTCAGTAATCGTACTCGTGTCGTTCGATTCCGAGGTCTCGAATACCTCTCACGTCGCTTTCAGCTTCATCGTTTCCTCCCCTTCGCAGTGTTTGGATCGAATCTGGATCGCTGAGAGCGGTTCCATTCCGCGGCGATCGGCAGCTTGCACGCACCTTCGAAGCCACGGCCGAGCCTTGTCCTACGGACGAAGCCACCGCCATCCTCTGGTTCGGTCGCGTGCGGAGGGCCTGTGCTCCCGCACGCAAGGTCTCTCGCGCAAACGCACGCGTGGCGTTCCTTTTCTCGCCTTGTGGTAGCGCACGATCCACGTTGCGGACCAAAGCACGCGTGCGTCGCGACACCGCAGCACGTGGATTGTGATCGAAGCATCGACCCTCCTCTCCCTTTGGATTTCCTTTCTCTTTCGGGTCGAAAGGGGAACGGTTCGGGTTCGAACCCAGGTTTGATTGGAAAGGAACCCGGCGAGTACGGAATGTCCCAAAGACAGCCCATTGGACCACGTCGATGGAAGCTTTCGAAGAGGAAGAGCGAAACAGGGACGAACGGGAACCGGAGGGAGTTTCTTCTCTTCGGAAGGCGAACGGTTGGGACCACGTGTCGTCCATGCGTGCCGAAGAAGGAACGGTAGGACGCCGCGCTTCCCGTCTTTCGGAAGAGAAGGATCGCGGATGAAGACCATGCGCGGTTCCTTGCATCGATCCGCGCGGTTTCCAAGCCGACGGTTGGAATATCCCGCGCCTCAATCGCCCGAGCGTGGGTTCAAGAAATGTTGAACTTCATATGGTCCGACAAGTCACAACCAATTGAGAGACATTCTTCATACGCGACAGGAAATCGCACGTAGCAAGTTGAATCTTCGGCGTTCGTTCGAAACTACACATCGTCTATGTGAATGATGGAACGAGGAGAGCCCAAGGCATGAAACGGATAAATGGCTTGGGGTATCAATGCAAAGGTTGACCGGTACCAATTTTGCATGTAAAGGCATCGGCAAGACCTACCAACGTGAGGTCACAACGTTGTCTTACGACAAAAAATGAGATCCAACAGTACCTCGTCCACAAAATCTGAAAGTGAAAAGAGGACGTTTCTTGCCTAAAGTTGGCATTCAAGACGCTTGATGGAACCTCACCCACCGAAAAGTCCGACATCCTACACATCTTCGTTGAGCTCACAAGCAAGTCCCTTGCATTCGCGACACAGCTTCATGGGCGAGGCATCATCTCCAAAAAGTATTTGTTATCTATTTTGCGCATTGATTGCTCACACTTATCTTTGCAATCACTCGGTGAGGTACCTAAATGTATGTTCTTCTTGGTTAGACTTCATCTTAACTCTATCTCCCCGTATCAACAATAGCTTTTGGCGATCGGTCCCAATGAATAACTATGCCTTTTTTCGTACATCGAGCCATGCGAGGTACCACAACTTCCTCGCGGCAAAAATGCTTATGGCCATATTTCTACTATGTGGATATCGAAGGGGTTGTCGCTACCAACCATGATATTGTGAATTTCATACCCTACGGCCAAGTGCTTTTCTTGGTGTACATCGTGGCTTGCTATGACCCAACATTACCAAGAGCCAATTCACCAACATGGGGACCTCTTGGAAAATCGAAGAGATGCCTCGTTTCGCTACCTGCATCCTCCAAGTGACCTTGTAAGAATGCATCGGTTATTGGAGAGATTTTAAGCCTCTGAGAGGAAGCGGCATGCATCTTGCAGTAAAAAGCATGACTAGTGTTGTCTCGATAATCTGGCAAAACACACTAGTGATGAATTCACCTTCCCTGCGTAGGATGATAGCAAGTTGAGCATGTCTCGGCTCAAATTTTCTCGAAGCCTGGTAGAGGCGTCAGGATTTCCTTGGCAAAATGATGGCCTGTGGCATTGCTGATGCTTCTTCAGCCCTGCTGCTTCGACATGCACCACTCAATCTGTGATTCAAGCCAGAGCAAAAGGAAGGCTGAATTTTACGATAGGCAAATTTGGACATTTATCACAATCCGAAGGCAGTTACCGTGCATGTTTACGCTGGTCATGTTGACAAATTGCCGACACGAAGCCTTACTGGAAGGGCCATGTGCACTAGGCACTTTCTTCAACTGTCTGACTTCATGCGCAAAGCTGCAGAGGTTTATCTCTACGCTGCGTCAGGGGTAGACCTAAGATTATGCTGCGTCCATTGTTTGAATCGACCCATCTTCTTGTTTCTGACAGTTACATGGAGCGCATTGAATTTTGCACTGTAGATTTCGCTCGGCTAGCAGCATAATCAAGCGCTTGGACTTCTTCTGCGGTCAATTCTATAGAAAGAGCTTTGACGTTCTCCCTGCATTGTGCAAGAGTTCGCGCTCCAGGGATAGGAACTGTATTCTTTGCAATGCACCAACCCAATGCAATTTGCGGAAGGCCAGTATCAGGTCCACGCAGGGATGCTAGCTCTCGCATCAAGGGTAGCAAGCCGGAAGATTCAGCCTCCGGGAGTAGCTGTCTTGCCAAAAAACCGCGTGGACCACCAGGCAGGGTTCCACCATCTTCAACAGAGTACTTCCCACTCAACAGACCTAAACAAAGGGGCGAGTATGCGATGACAGTGATCCCAAGCTGTTGGCATACTTCCAAAACTTCTCTTTGATAGTCCTGGTAGGACAGCAGGGAGAACTGCACTTGCAGTGTCCCAATTGGTACACCTCTGATTGCAAACTTCTTATGTATGCTCCGCAGTGATTCTGGTCCATAGTTGCTGAGACCCACTGCTTTGATCAGTCCTTGCTCGTATGCATCGGCCAATCCGTTCAGCAACGCATCCTCCTGGAATTGGAATCCATATGCAGCAGGGCTCCAGTGCATTTGTCCTAGCTCAAGGCATCCACCGGTGCGTCCTAATCGATCGGCTGAATCTTTTATTGCCTGGACCATTGACTTGCGGGTGAGTCTCCACGGATATGCGGCGAGTTTGGTAGCCACACAGATTTCGTTTGGGGATTCGTCTCCTACAATGCCACGTCTCTTTGAGAATTGTCCCAGAAGCATTTCTGCCCTTCCATTGAACTTTCCTGTCCCATAGGAGTCACCTGTGTCGAAAAGATTGATTCCATTGTCCAGGCAGTAGTTGAACACCTTCTCTAACTCTTCGTCTTGTTCCGGGGAGTACCCGAACAGCAGGCGATTTCCCCACGCCCACGTACCCGCTCCCATCCTTGAAATGTACAGTGGATTGTCTTTCGTACCGACGTTGATCCTTTCCTCCCATCTGCGTCGTTGGGTCCGTGCCAATCCTTCAAGCCAGGTAGGCCAGGCCAAGGTCCTCCCTTCGGCACCATACCATCTCCTCGTTGCTCCACGCAGTGCCAACCGTTTCCTGCACTCCCTCGTGCACCTTCCTCTACTACCACTTGCTTTTCCTTCGTTTCTCTTTCCCGTCGAAGCCGAGCGCGCCAGGACTTCCATGCCGGTGCGTCCACCGACGCTCCACGACCCTCGAGAAAAAACTCCCTCCTGCTCCGTCCTTTCGCGTTTCGTTTCTCTCGGTTCGAAGGCGGATCCTTCGGGTTCGAACCCGACTGGAACCCGGTCGAATCTCCAATCGAAAGGGGTTTGCATTGGAAAAGGGGAACGAGGAGACCAAGGCGCGTCCGAAGCAGAAACGAATGGACGCCATCGGTGCGCGTTCCACGTCGATCGAAATGCACGGCGATGGAAGGGAGGACGACGTGCCCGCCGACGTCGTGCTGGGAGTGGAAAGAGACGCGACCGAAGAGGAGGTGAGGCGCGCCTATCGGATCCGCGCGAGCGAATGCCATCCCGACAAAGGGGGCTCGCCGTGGGCGTTTCAAACCGTGCAGAAAGCCTATCAGGAACTCTTGGAAAGATTCGCTGGCGACGATGGAGAGACGGAACAGAAGAGCTGCAAACAAAGAGGAATGGAAGCCTTCCGTGCGAAACGGTTCGAAGAGGCCTGCCAATGGTTCGAGCGGGCCCTCCATGCGAAGGAAGGTGGAGAGTCGCAAACAGCTGCACTGTACAGCAACTTGGCCGCCGCGAATTGCGCACGGCAGGATTACAAAGCGGCGTTGCGTGCATCCGAGAAGTGCATAAGAGAGAGACCCGACTGGATCAAAGGGTACTATCGAAGGGCAGAGGCTCTCCTGGGACTGCAGGAATTCGAAAAAGCAGAAAGAGCACTTCTCAGTGCCTTGGAATTGAATCCAGAAGAACCAGGAATTCGCGAAAAGTTGGCGCAGGTGACACAGCAGAACGATAGAAGCGCAGGTGTACGAAGCACGAAAGTTCTTCCGAAAGACGACGCTTTACCCTCTTGGAGCAAAAGCCAAAACGTGCATGAACTCACCCAGGAACTCCAAAATCTCACCAGTGCAATTGAGGCAATAGAGACAGCCACCGACGGGGAATTAAACGTTTTGTCGGAATCTTTTCCAGGAAAAACAGTGGAGGAAATTAAAGCCTCTTTACGGGCCAAGGCAAATGAAAAGAGGGCTTTGCTGGCCAGCCATGGCTCGCCGGATCCTGCAGGACTGCGTTTGGGAACTGCCTTGTCGCTCCATGCTGATCCAACAGAGACCATTGACAGTGCACTGAGACCAGAACGTAGTAGTAATCTACCCCCATTCAAAAAAATACGTTGCAAAGTGTGTGGAAACATTGTTCATCGTCATATGAAGGTATGCACATCATGCTGCTTGCCATTGACTGATTCGAAGTTTTTTGAGCCGTGCTTTGATGTGCCTGTTACAGGAGGGGAAGTGCCAATCTACCAGCAGTCCAAACCAAGGGAAATCGCAGCTCGTTCTGGGCAGGACGCCCTTGGCCCCGATCTTTCCAAATTGCAGCGAGAAGAGTGCCAGCCTCCCCAATCACGAGGCAAAGGTAAAGACGAAAGCAAAGGTTCAGCTCTGTCAAAATTGCGTAAAAGAAAGACACATGGTGTGACCAAGCAGAATACTTCAGTAGGCGGGGTTGGCAATGTAGACAAAACCTTGACTGATGCGTACGCTCGCCTAGGACTGCCTTCAGCAACAGGGCAGGCAACCCTCCGTAAGCGGTACTTTGAGCTGCTTATGGAAGAGCACCCAGACAAGGGAGGTGAAGCAGAAGACCATGCTTCACTTTGTGAGGCTTACAACTACATTACGCAAGCAAGGATAAAGGAATCTCAAAATATACATAAGCAGGATGCAGAGGCTGAGGGTCGAGCTCAAGGTTCATCGAGTGCCAGTGCAAGAATCTTTGTGGCCATGGTATGCTACCGTGATTCAGAAGGCATCAGGACAATCGAGCATTTACTGAGAATGGCAAGCCACAAGGATAGAGTGACAGTTGGTGTTCTTTGGCAGTATGCAAACATTGAATTTGAAGACGTCACCCGATACTTCACTGAGGTGAATACCCTGACAGCGGAAATTGAAAACCGGGCTATGAATATACCGGATGAAGGTGAGCGCCAGAAGTACTTGGAAACCTGCATCTCCCAGCAATTGAAACTACAGCAAAGCGAGCAAGCAAAGGAGATTGCGTCCCATACACAAAAAGCTTTACCGGACGAATTGCAGGCACATGTACGGGAGATGCACATGAGTTTCTTAGATGCTGATGGAAGCGCGTACTCACACCATCTTCTCGAGCAGCTTTGGGGAGGAGAGGAGTTTATTTTCCTGATTGACTCACGTGTAAGGTTTGTAAAGGGATGGGATGTTCTCTTGATGGAAGAGTACAGTTGCTGTCCATCCACCAAATGTATTTTGACTACTACGTGTCTGTACAGCAAGCCACAAGAAGATCTTAGCACTGCAGCTGAGGAACCAGCTGACAATCGCCCTCCCGTCATCACAGCAGTGGGTTTCTCACGAGATGGGGTTCCAATATTTAGTGGACAAAGGCTTAAAGAAGCGCCGGCTCATCCAAAACCAACGTTCTTCTGGAACCCTTCGTTTTCTTTCAGCAAGGCGGAGGCTCTCATGGAAGATGTTCGATATGACCCTCACATGGCTCACCTGGATCACGGCGAAGACATTACGATGGCTGTCCGTTTTTTCACGCATGGCTGGGACTGTTTTTGCCCACGCAGGAATGTCTGCTTTTCTTCTGATTCTACTCCTTATAGGAAAACCTTATGGAATGAAGACCACCGTTCTGGGTATCGTTTGTATGCAGAGCCGTACGAATCATCAGGGACTGAGCAAGAACAGGAGTTGAAGTCCTTCCAACGGTTGTCTTCTCGTCGCCGTGTCTTGCAGCTGCTCGGTGCACCAGATTCTGATGCTTCACAAATAGACCTAGGCATGCACGGTTTGGGGGAATCTCGCTCCTTGGAACATTTTTTATCCGGCAGCGGAGTTGACTGCAAGGCCCGTCAGTTGCATCCGCATGCCCGTTGCGGTGGCCTTCCCGCACATGAGCTGGCGTTTGGACCCCCTTCCAAGTGCGACAGGTGACGTCTGGAGCCATCCTTTTCGCCAGCGGTCCTCTCACGTTCCTTCTAGAAGCTTCGGTCTGAGGGACACCAGACAGACACACCCAAGGGACACCAGCAACCCCAGCACGGCTGTAGCAAGACCAAAGCACGACCAAAGCACGACCAAAGCACGATCAAAGCACGATCAAAGCACGACCAAAGCACGATCGAAACACGATCGAAGCACGATCGAAACACGATCGAAGCACGATCGAAGCAGGATCAAAGTGCATGCGAGCGTGAAGGACTTGGATGTCGTGGTCGACGATCGTTTTGCGCAAGGACGAAGCAGCGACGGAATGCGACTGGCGGTCCCAAATCCTGCAGCAAGAGGTGCGGATCGAGCAGCTCCTGAAGAAAGTAGAAGTGCACAAAGCCGCCGCAGACGAGCTTGCCACGCAACGCGAGCGAGATCTGGAACAAGAGAAGATAAAGGTGCATAAATTGAAGCAAGAGGCAGGAAATTTGAGGGCAGAACTAGAACTCACAAGAGCAGAAGTGAGTGGTTCGAAAGATGATTTCAGCATCTTTCAGGAGCGACTCGAGCTAGCGGAGAGTCAATGCAAAAGACTAGCCGACGAAAAGCGTGAAATTCTCGACGCCGTCCGTTCTGCGTACGAACGCACCGCTAACGCAGAAAAAAAAATTGATGACATTTCCTCCCTACTTCTGGCGAGTGAGCGTGCATCCTTGCAAATTTCCAGTGAAAAAGCTACCTTGGATGCCAAACTTCAAGAGTCTGAATCATGTGTGAAAGCTATGGAACGCCTGAAATTGGAACTTCTTAGCAAAATTAGCAGGCTTGAGCAAGAGAGAGATACAGAAAGGAATGCTAAATTGAAAATTCAGGAGGTGCGAGACAGGATGGTCAGTGATTTGGACATGATGAAGAAGCTGGTAGTGGAAACCAGAGAAGAAAATGCACATCTACAGCAGAAACTCATGCTAGCCGATTTGAATCTCAAGAAACTCTCCGGCCCAGAAAACAGGAGACCGCTTCAAAAAGTGTCTGATCTTCAGCGCTCTTCACCTGGGCATGTAAGGGTAACCCTCGAATTGCTGGAAGACGCCAACTCACTCCCTCCGACTTTTCAATCTGCCGAGCAGAAGAAAAAAGTTTCGCAAAACAAGGAAAACGTCAGTGCACCTTCTTCCAGGGTTTTTACAGTGGAGGAGCTTTTTGCAAGCTTGGGGAATAGATGACTCCTCGAAAAATAATGCATTTTTACATAACGTGCCTTCTACTGTGTTTCAGTGATTTCTACAAATCTCGCAGGTTGCATGCTGAAAGAACCAAGACTAAAGTGTAACTTGCTTTCTCTGCTCAAATTACTCCATTCTAGCAGCATCTGCTGCAAAATGGTTCAACCCTGGAACCCACTAGTGTCATCCATGTTCACTTCCGATGTTTGCATGGTCCTTCGCAGAGATTGGTTCAGGGCGATCCTCACCAGGCCTTCCTGCGGACGGCTTACAAGCACACACGGGTTCAGGTAGCATGAAAAGTGTTGCATCCAATCTTGACTGGATGTAGTGAACCTGCTCTACAGGGCAAAACAACGACCTTGTGCCACCACATAGGCTTTCATACAACTCACAGATGTGGCTACAGAGTAGAACATACCTGGATGACTGGGTAGGAGACTCTTGTTCGAGCTGAAAAGACCCTTGAGCTGGAGAAGCAGAAGTTGCAGGAGGGTGTGTGTGGTTGATGGCATCTTGGATTGCTTGCTGGACAAAGGAGATCTCTGATGTCAGAAGGACTATCAAAGTATCATACCATGAGCTTGAGTGCTGATGTGCCAATGTGTTGAAATGAGGGTCTTGTACATGCAACATGATTCTCGTTTCAAGAGCTTCAAGTATGTCTAGAATTCCGTGGGCGTCAAGAGCATCATTCTTTCTAGATGTCTGGCCAAGATTGGTAGGCAATAGGTATGCGTACATTTCCATTTCCTGCATGATCGATCCATAGTCTGGTAAATCTTGGACTTTCACCTCAAGAAGCTGGAGGTCCAGTTTCACTTCTGCAGCATTCTTCTGTGTACTATTGATCATCTCCAAAACATTCGACGTTGCCTCACGTTCTACGTCCAATCTATGCGTCACCCGAGAAATCTTTTCCCTACGCGATGCAATGAAGTTTTCAAAGCACTCTTCGTCTTCGACAAGCATGGCTTCGCTTTTGCGTAATGCTTCTTTGCGGTGTGCTGACCGATCTTGGAGCTTCTTGATCTCCAAAAGCTTTGAATTGAGTGTCATCTGAAGCTTGAATATTTCCTTCTTCTTTTCCAGATACTCATTTATCGTTTGTTTATCAGGATGATAATGTTCATTTCCCAGGGTTGCCAACTTGGCCAACGTCTTCCCGCCCGTGTACAGCAGGTTTCCCATTTCGGTGTCATCTCGCCTGCTTGGAAGGCGGTTCGTTCTGTCTCCACAGAACTGCAAGTGGCATTCTTTTCCCTGCTGCGATCCAGAGCGTCAATAACTGCTCTCTGCACGAAAATCCTACTCCGCAAACCGCGGCGTACACCTTTGTTTTGCCTTCGCACGCGGTCAATCTCGGTCAGGAAAGTCTCCGACAGCTCGAGCTCGTGGTCCATCCTGTTCCACGACGCTCGCGTTCTCTTCTTCCTTTCCAGGTCGACTTCTGCGGTGGCACACACGTCGTGGGAGGTGTGAATTCGTCCCTTTCCTTCCTTCCATGCGCAATTCGTCCACTCGAAAGTGGCGAAAGCGCGGTCGACGTGTGCGCATCCGAGGTGCGTCGGTCCCTCGCACCCGACCGTGTCCGTCTCTCGTCCCTTTTCAAAGGAGGTTTGAACCCGAATCACCTCGGTTCTATTCCAGGTCCAGACCGACGTTTCGGAGACCCATGGACAGCTGTCGGAAGGTCCGTCGACGAGCTTGGAACGAAATCCGCCTCCTTGCAAGGCGAGCTGACACAGGTGGGAAGCATCAAGCGAGCGAATGCATTTATTGGAAGGTCATGCGAGCCTCACGTCATACGAGCAATCAACTCGTTGATCTTGTCTTCGCGGTTGCCGGCTTCTCCAGCATCCACCAAGTGCTTGTTTTTTCTGCTCAAGCTGTTCTTCGGTGGAGACAATTTGAACGGCCAAAGGAAGTTGTTGACTTCCTTAAAATGACTGCCAGCGGTGTGGATTTCGTGGACCAGATCTTCTATGCAAATGATGTCGTACTCTCCCAATGCTTTCTCGATCACTTCGTTGTCTGTGAGCGCTACCCTCTGCTTCTCCACCCTTCCGTGTCCCCTCTTGTACACCAAATCTTTCACTGTTTTCAAGTTTGGATACCCATATGCAACGTACGGTTCAACCATGCGCAGCATGTGCATGACCGGTTTGCTCACTTTCAAAAAGACCCCGCAGTTGATGTGTCGGAGCCTCAGGAGTTGCAGTATTTTCCTGGTCTTTGGATGCACCCCGTCGATCCCTCGGATGCGCACGGCGAAGACGACCTTCGCATCTGGTTCCACGTATTTCTTCCCGCTCCCTTTGACTTCACGTTTGAGCCGCTTGTGGTCTCTCTCTTGCTTGACGAATTCTCGCACGAATTCTTCGGCCCTGTGGAACGTCTTCTTCCCCTTTTCCGCGTTCTTCTTCTTCGCCTGTTGGACCGAATTGCTCCTGTTCTCCCTCCAGCCTTCGTCCTTTCGTCGCTTCTTCAGCACCGTCTCTGGAACAGGCGCCATCTCGCTCCCAACACGTCGTCGTGTCGTTTGTCGCCTTCGTCGGTCCGCCGCCTTTGCAACCCCCCTCCAGGGAGAATCTTCTCCCCTCCCAGACAAGAGAAGAAACTCCCGAGGAGACGGTGGTGGCGGTCGGTCCAAGTCGCACCACCACCACGTGGCGGTGCGAGATTCGGTGTGAAGCACGCACGGAGACGCTCGGTCGCCTTGTTCGCGTCGTAGGGGTTCCTCTGCTGCAGAGAGTGGGATCATCATGTGCTACGCTTGGCGAATCCATGTGGTATGGAGAGGAGCACTCGATTTCGTTGGCATTTTGGATACCTAAAGCATCGCAACCAACACTTGGATGCACATCACTCTCGAAGGTAACGATCCAAAGCATCCCGTTTTCCATTCGATTGTGTGTAGGATCCACACGCGTCGAACCTATTCATTGCTTACCATCCATCGCATTCAAACTCATCGCCGATAACATGGCAAAATCATGGGCTCCACTTGCACAAAACCAGAAAGGATACGCAGTGGATGTGCGTGTGAGACAGATGGAGAGTTGGACGAACAGCGAGGGCAAGAGATCGCGTGTGAGCCTTCCGAGAAGATTGCAGTTGAGCAATTCCTGAGCTGCGGAGAGACAATTGGAGTGCCATGGTGAGAGAGATCGACTGAGGGTGAGAGAGGTTGGCAGAGAGTGACAGAGGGTGAGAGAGGGTGAGAGAGTCGAAGGGGAGACGACACACCACCGACGTTTGAGTGGCGTGAAGATGCGACTTCGCGGTGGACGAACCGCCACAAAAGACATGCGACGGACCTCGGGGAGACGACGTGGATGTGGAAACGTGCAGAGAAGCGAAAGATGGGCTGCCATGGGCAAGGAAGCCGCGTTTTGGACCCGGAAGGTTGGGCCAACTGCCGCTACCTACTCCAACATCTCGGTGGATCTCAACGGAGGACTCGACCCATTGCACTTTGCAAGGTCCTTCCGACAAGCGTATCCTTACATAGAGAAACATAGAAACAGCACCTTCGTATTCGTGCTGCCAGGAGAAGTGAACGCCGACGAAAATGTGCTGGATGGGATCCTGCAAGACGTGGCCATCCTGCACGGACTCGGTGTGCGCATCGTGTTGGCCGTTGGCATCGGACAACAAGTGGACGAGCTGCTGGCGATGAGAGGGAAACAATCCGTCTTCATGGACGGATACCGAGTGACGGATGCAGCGGCAATGCGAGGAGTCATGGAAGCGTCGGGCGCTGTCCGTGTGGACATCGAGGCTCGGCTCTCGGTCATACCCACAATTGCAGCAGTCAGGAGACACGGCGGCAATCGCGAGTTCCTGGAACCAGCAGTAAAAGTGGTGAGTGGAAACTACATACGGGCAAAAAGAAGGGGAGTTGTCAACGGCATCGACTTTTCTCATGCTGGAGAAGTACGAGGCATCGATGTGGAAGCAATCCGCTCCCAATTGGGGCGCGGATGCATCGTACTCTTATCAAACATTGGGTACACGGCGACGGGCGAAGTCCTGAACTGCAACACATACGAAGTGGCCACTCAAACTGCACAAATGCTCCAGGCACAAAAGTTGATCTGCTTTACCAATGGGGATGAGCTCTTCACGCGGCTTAACCTGCCGGCCTGGTTGACACTCAAGGATGCGCAGGCTCTGATTGGGAGGATCTTGCTCGAAGGATCCCCTAAAACCAATGGCGGAAGCACAACGTTGGAGGATAGCACGTGCGATAAGACCGCCTTGTGTCAGTGGCAAGTAAGAAATTGCCCATTGGAGTTGACTGCTTGTGTTTCGGCTTGCTGTGATGGTGTAGCCAGGTCCCATATCCTTGATGGAAGAGTAGAGGGAATTCTGCTGCAAGAAATGTTCACCAGGGACGGTGTGGGTTGCATGATTTCTGCCGATATTTACGAAGGGACACGCAAAGCATCCGCCGAAGATGTGCCGGCCATTGAGAAGCTCCTTGAGCCTCTTGTGGAGAATGGAACTCTACTCCGCAGGTCCAGGGAGCGACTCCTATCTGAGTTACAGTACTTTACAGTAGTGGAGAGAGATTTCAAGATTGTAGCATGTGCAGCATTGATCCCTTGGGGTAGAGACACAGCAGAGGTTGCTGCATTTGTTGTTAGTGCAGGGTATCGGCGGGAGGGGCGAGGTGATGTTTTGCTGGACTACATTGAACAATCGGCACGTTCTATGGGAATACGGAAGCTTTTCCTGCTAACCACAAGGACAGCGGACTGGTTCGAGATGAGGGGCTTCAAGGCGGCTGGCTATGCACACACCAGTAAAGATATTCCACAAGAGCGCACAAAAAATGCAGATCCTCTACGTAATAGCCAGCTGTACATGAAGCAATTGGAAGAAGCCACAGCAAGCAGGCCCGGTTCCCGCATCGGTTTTTAAGCACGAAACATCACAATCACCTTCCCAATAAAAGGACAAACTCATTTGGCCGCATGAAGATATATACGCGCGGCTTCGCATACAGGACACGTGAATCGGCACAGTGACAGCCTCGCACCAAAGATACTCTAATTTGTTCCTCTTTGCTCCTCATCTTTCAGAAAGGGTGCTTGAGCACGGCCGTACCCTGCTGCGCAATCCCCGCATCTGGGCATAGAGGCAGGCATGTGAGTTGAGACACAAGATGGACGTTTCATACTTGTTTGATGACTGAAGACTCTCTTGGACTCCAACTGCGCACGAAGATGCTCGCATTGCTCCTTTTTGACTTGGACCTTCACTGCCCTGATTCGAAGCATTCGATTTTCTTGCGGCAGAGGCATTGCATAGCCCTGCACTTGTCCCATCCATTTCTTTTTTCATCACCACCGCTGGTCTTCATTCCCCGTGCACTTGTTCCGTTCTCTCCATCCATCCTGATAGCAGTTCGGAGCGTTCATGAACCGCGGTGAGTGTATCCACCTGTCCATTGGGAGGATGGACATCTTGGATCCCCTCTGCTCGTTGTGGTGGATGCCAGCCGATCCCAGGGACCGTCCAAAGACCGCAATCACACCCCATCATTTCTCATCGATCTTCCTCCGACCGGTCCCTCGATCCGTCGATCGGTTTCCACGTTCCCTTTTGAACCGGACCGTCTCTCCTTTCGAAACCGGATCGATCCTCGATTCGTAAGGGGACGTGTCCCGATCCTCAGGCCTGCTTCGCTCCATTTTTTTCACGGTTCGTGGTGCGGCATGGCGCACGTGCTCGAGATCAGCAGCGACGAAGAAGAGTACGAGACGCGTGCGAAGAGGAGGAAGTCCTCGATCGTGGCCACGTGGAACAAGGTGCGTCTCGATCGCCACGAAACGCGAGGGAAAATGGACACCCACGGAAGACACGGAGACGAAAGCAAGGTGTTTGTGCACACCGGACGGGTTCGAGTCAGCCACAAGGATTGAAACAAGTGCGAAGGTTGATAGCGAAGATAATGCATAGGGATATCGAACGGGAAAAACACGATTCGCGTCCAAATTTCCTTCGGGATGTGAGCGAAGCTCTGCCTGGCGTCCACTCTTTTCCTCGGTCGCCTCTCATCCAGACGCTTTGAGGCACCATGGGCGATGCCTGAACAGCAAATGGCTCCTCTTCTCTCTATAATGGCCGCCCAGGGTAGAATGCGAAGATGGCTCGATTTACCTGTACTCTGCACTCGTCTATACGAAGAAGAAATTGTCTGCAGCAGTTTCTTCACATGTTGAAATTGTTGCGAATGTGTTTGGCGTTGCAATGGTTCTGATGGTGTTTCACGTGGCTGACAATTTCTTGCGTTGATGAATTGCTTCCACTGAATGTTTGTTGCATTGGGGGGTGCTAGGTGGGAGGTGAACTCGTACGGGTGTATGAAGTTGACGAAGTTGCACCTCCAGGAGGTCCCTCGCCTGAAAGAGGGAACCGGGCACAGGAAGCTGGGTGTTGTGGGACAGGATCGTCGCCTGCGGGCAACACACCCAAGGCATCTCTCATCAGGCAAGTAGAAAAGAATGACACAGACGCTAGCATCAACCCGAGGACTTTAAACATGCCTTCCGTCTCTCATGGCAATATAAAAGAACCAACAACAGAACAAAGCAAGGCTGCCTGCAATATGCCAATTGATCGTGCAGAGAATCAACACGTAGCCAGAGAGGATAAAGAGCTGGAACATGGTAGGTATAAAGATTGTACCGGTCAGTCCGTTTCCAAAGGACCGAAAGGCCAGCCAGTATCGCCTGGGAATAGGAAAGAATCACCCTGCTCTAAACCTGATGAAGAAGGAGTCAATTGTGACCAATTGGTACAAGATTCTCATGGTGTGTGTCCCTCACCTCAAGGGGGTGGTGGTAAGGAGCATGGAACAGACTGTCCAAGCGGGAATCTCCCAACACATGAAACTCCTGCCACTGTAGACGAGATGGGGGACAACATGGCAAGGCAAGTCAAATCCCCAGTAGCACCACCTAGTTTGGTTCCTGATGACAAAAGCAAGGGCCTGGCCTGCATGAAAGAACGTTCGACTCCCTCCTTGAAGCTACCAGTGGCATCAATTACAGAGAGAGCCAAGAAACAATTGCTTGTGTCCTCTTCTTCGCTGGCTTATTCAAAGGATACAGAGGAGATGTCCACGAGACATGGACAGAACCCTGTACAACAGCATTTGAACGACAGATTGGATGAGAGCGGGACAGTACGCGACCCTGGCATACCCAACATCTTCACCAGTGAAGAATTTCTAACATCGTTTGCCCAGGACAGCAGCGAGCACGACAGTATGGATAATGATGGAAGCTCCGCAATGGAGCAAACATATGATGAAAGCAAAGATCGCCATGCACATACTGTGGAGCAAGAGGAGTTGAATGCAAAGAAGGATGCCACAGAGCTTGGTACGATCAAAATATCAGAGAACACTGCACAGCAGTCTCCCTTGCCGGATGAATGTACTTTTGGGCAGCAACAAGCAGGCACTGCAGTGGAAAGCTTGCCTGGAAGCGGGCAGCTACAGAAGGACTGTGCCGCGCACAACATTCCTGAGTTTACCGAATGCTCCCTTCTTCCCGGCGGGCAACAGCTCAAGACTTCTAAAGGAGAAGCTGACAACAGAGAGGACAGCTGGGAAGTTGATCTTGAACCTCTACCGGACAGATTAGCACAGGTGCCTTCTCCGACTGTTGCGAGCATGGACCTCAAGGAAAACTTTGATTCGGATCCTTGCAGATCAGAGGATTTGTCCGTAGGGCGATTTGCTACTTTGCAAACGGTGTCGGAGGGTTCAGACTCTATGCTGGAGGAACTTGAAAGAATGAACGAACAGGACGTTCATCAAGAGACTTCCACTGGATTGACGAAAGCCGAAGAAGCGTCTCCGTCCCAGTTTTATGCAATGAGACGACTTCTCGCCTTTGAACAAGAAGTTGAATTACTTTCTAAGCTCCAGGAACTGCTAGAGATTCGGATAAGGAATCCTCAACTTCAGTCTGGTGCCTCCACAAGAAATCAGTCAGAGAACGTGTTGGATCTACTGCACTTGAGGACAACAGGTCAGGCAATTCAGTGGAGAAACGGGGATTTGCCAGTCAAGAAAGCATGCATACTTCCTGGTGGGGAAGAACTCCGGACGAGCAAGAGCACTTTCTCATGTGTGCCAAGGAAGTCCAAAGTTGTGTGTGCTGCAAGCCTTGGGGCCCGCTTAATGGGCTGGAAAGAATCAAGTCGCAGGCTTACAACTGCTTGCACATTGACCAGACGAAGAATGGCACAAACTGTTCCAATCTCGTACGGCTATACCCACTCCTCAGCTAGGGGGGTCGAGCGTGAGCAAAAGCTCTTGGATGTGAGATTTCGTCCAGACGCTGGTGGTGGCCCACCCACCCAGCTTGTTGTAAGCGCAAACAAATCCCCATCGGAGCTTGTCATGTACAACTTGGAGGATGGTACGAGGAAAGATCTGGCTACTCCAAACGGTTCAGCTATCCAAGATGTTATATATGCAAGGAAAGGTGCTCTGATTGTCTCTGCCGGTGCATCTAATGGCATGGTACATGTGTGGGATTCGTACTTGGGTGAACTCCTACACACTTTTGGACCAAGATGTGAAGTGTTGGGCACGCCAGGGCACCAGAAAGAGGTTGGTCAACTGGCCCTCTTGGAAGACAGCACCTTTAGCGGCAGATGTCTTCTAGCTACTCACGGTTGCAGTGCTACAGATCGGCACATTCTTCTGTGGGATCTAGAACAAGGTCAATATTTGCACTCTGTCAACGGTGGTGATGCAAGCAGGCAGCTTAATGCTATGGCATCAATAGGAATGGACGTGGTCGTGGGTTTGGGGAGGCACGCAAATCGTGACATGGCACGTGCTGAGGTGTGGGATACAGAAGCCTCAGCAATGAAATTCTCGGTCGAAATGCCGGGAAGAAACATTGATGTGGTTCACGGAAGTACTGTTGGCGGAAAATCGCTGTTTCTCATGGGTTGCGAGACCGGGGCCACACATATTTTTGACATGAGGAACCATTCTGGAAGTTTGATCTTTAGCACAGAGCCTAGCAAGACAGAGGCTGAAGCCACTTCAGCTTCTTTTTCTCACTGTGGGCGTTTTATGCAGACGTCTTCCTCTAGCAACCTGACTCTTGTTTATGACCTCAGGCGCTTTAAGGAACCTCTCCACCGTCTGGATCATGGAAAACCTGCCAAAACGATTGATCCAGACGTTGATCCTGGGGTTGTGTCTGTTCGTGCAAACACTGTTGACTTAGGGGATGAGGGTGTGAACTCGGCTCATTGGTTGCACAACAGCCCATGCTTACTAACCGGTTGTGGTAATGGCATTGTGGCTCTGTGGGACACGTCGCTTGGCGTGCCCTGCGTGTGGTACAAAGGGCCTCAAAATGGTGGCCTGCACCATCGCTCGGTCAACGGTGTGGCAGTGTCACAGGACGACTGCATGTTTGCAAGCTGCAGCGATGAGCAGAAAGTTGTACTTTACGGTCCGTCGAGCATGAGGGAAGAACGTCGATTGACGAACTTGCAAGAGATCCGGCCGTGCCAATGAAGGAGGAAATAATAAATGAAATGTTATGGGAAATGCCAGCTTAGCCATTGGAGCACGACGTCAACCAGATTCCTTGTATGATCACCCAGCGCATGGTTCCCTCCCTCGATCACTTCCAGTCGGGTTTTCGTACCTGCTGCGGTTGCCAATCTTGAGCCGTGCTCCAATGCGTTTAGCCCTGGTTTGACGTATTCGTCTTGTTCCGAGAGCACCATCAGGGTGGGCACGCCATCGAGGTGTCCCAGCCGCTTTTCCAACTCTTCGTCGGTGAGGTCGCTGCTGAACATGTCGTCGTCACCGCCCAGGTCGTGCAAGGACAAGAACCTCTTGGCGGTGATGGGTGCGCCGCAAACATCTGCACCTCGCGGCAGGATTTCTTCTTCCTCGCCTCGTTCCACCATTTCTCGTGCCATCTGGATCCATTTCTCGGCGTCTACTCGTTGCTGGTAACATTCTCGATCGCTCACTGGTGCCTGCAGCACCAATCCGTCCGGTCGTCCGTCTCCCGTCGCCGAAGCTGCCAGCCGCACGGCGTCTTGACAACCGGTGCTGTGTCCGACGACGACGACTTCGTTGGCGCACTTGACCTTGCGCAGATGGCGAAGCAGCATGGCGAGTTCTTCGGCGTCGCGGTCGAGGCTGCTGGTTCCATATCCTTGGTGGGACGAGCTGAGCAACGTCTGCGTGAAGGACCAACCGCATCGTTCCACGGCAGCTGCCAGCGGTTTCACGTACTGCGTCGCCCACATCCCGTCGGTCAAGCCGCCCACCATCACCACGTGGCGTGCATGCGTGCCGCTCGTGAACGCGACGTGGCACGATCCGCTCCCATATCGCAGCAACGTGCCGTCCATCGTCGCGAAACGCGCCATGCCGACGTCCTTCCGACACGTCCCTTCGGTTGTGAAATCGTTGTGAAACCAGGCGGACGAGAAAGGGATCCACGTGGAAGGACGGTCCACCGCGGAATTTGGCGGGAAAGGGGTACGGACGGACCCACCTGACGTGAGGGGACCTTCGGCGGACGTGCAGGAGAGTGCACGGAGAGACGTGGTGAAACGACGCGTCCGACGGCGGTGACGCGGTGCGCGGTGCGACCTGCTGGTTCCTGGGACGAGGCGGTGGAACGAGCGACGCAGTGGATCTCCGTCGCGAGGGTCGACCCAGGCGTCGCGTCGCACGTTCGCTAGCTGCGCGGTTTGTACGTTTCCGTGGACGTCGCCTTCGTCGTTGCGGTCGCATGGAGCTGCCAATCCCTCTCGCATCCGTTCTTACCAACGGTTCGTCGTCTCCATCTCGCGTGGAACGCACCTGGACGAATCGTTCGGTCTGGACCGGACAGGTCGCGTCGCTGCATCCCACGGACATGCCGAGCGGAGATCGTCTGGTAGCGGTCTCCGTCACGTCTCCTCTCATGCGTAGGCATCGTCTTCCTTCGCACTCCTGCGACGTGTGGAGCGCGCACGTGCGCGCTCCGCCATCTCCTTCCGCTTCGGAACCGACGCACCACCTCGCCACCACCACCACCAGCAGAGAGTTTCTTCTCTCTCCTTTCGAGAAGAAACTCCCGTGGTGGGTCCGACGTTCCACGGTTCGTTCCTGGGTTCCCTCGGGTTCGAACCCGAGAAAATTCCCTTATCGAACCCGAAAGCATTCCCTTATCGAACCCGAGCATATTCCCCTATTGAACCCGAAAGGATTCCCTGATCGAACCCGAGCGAATTCCCTTATCCAACCCGAAAGGATTCCCTTATCGAACCCGAACGGATTCCCTTATCGAACGAGAGGAGGAAGGGAACGAGGACGTCGAGCGAGGCGATGGCGACGCATCCACGCGGCATGGCCACGACCAAGACGCAGCCGCCGCTGCAGCTGACGAGCACATGCGCGCCGAAAGACCCGAAGATGCGCGTGGAAGGCGGCCTGCCGTTCTCCTGCACCGTGCAGCCACTCGCGGACGGATCTGTGGAAGGGAAAGGGACGCGAAGCGCAGAAGAATGGGCGCGTTGTGGACGGTGCTTGGCCTACGCCTGTCGCTACTGCGCCTTCGATCGACTTGGATGGCACTGCGCGCTGTGCGGACAATACAGCTACTATTCCAACGAACAGAGGAAGCATTACGGACGTGCGAGCAGCCGCGCCACCCTGCCAGAACTCCTCCACACCGACGTGCGGTGCGTGTACGCGCAACACGCATCGACGGAAAGCCGTGGACACGTCGCCGAATCTGCCGATCGAAACAGCGTGGATAACGACGAGAGAGGACAAGTGGCCACACCTGCGACGGTGGCGCTCGTGGACCTTACAGTAACTTCGGAAAAAACACAAGAGAAGCTGGACGTGGTCAAGTCGGCACTGGACGCAGCCCTGGAAGCTGCAGCACCAGGGACGAGGTTCGGATTGGCTGCCTTCGCGCGAGACGTGCGGTTGGTGGACGCAAGAGGTTCTCCGCACGTCGTGAGACGCGTCGCCTTGCAGCCATCTGGAAAACACGCCACGAACACCGACCTGTCAGACGTCTTGCCTGTGGAAGAGTTCCTGGTCTCTGCGGATAAAAATCGCACGACCTTGGCGGCAGCCGTGGATCTGATGCAAGCAGAAGAAAGCCAACCTCTTGAAAGCCATTTGCAGGAACCAGAGGTGGCTCAAAGCGACGAGAGTGTGGAAACCAACGAGGGGACCGATCGCGATTTTGGGGGTGCGTTGCAAAGCATGCTGGAGTACCTGTCCGACCGTGAAAAGGACGGTGTGGCCAAACCTGCAGTGAGGCTCATGTGCTTCCTGTTCGGACCCGTCCAAGTCGGACGTGGGAGAATTGGGAAGAATTATCGAAATTCGAGGGGAGAAGGAAGCAACGGATTGGAAGAAGAGATTGACAGGAGCCTAATCGAAGCAACAGGGTTCTACCGTGCACGCGCGATCCAAGCGGCAGCAAGAGGGATCGTCATCGACATGTACATACTATCAGATCAGTTTGTGGACCTAGCATCTATGAGGTACTTGTCCACGCAAACAGGAGGAGCAATCCACCTCTACCCGGATGCATCTACCTCATCCTTGCCCCAGGACATGTACAAACGCTTGACAAGTTTACAAGGACTATTGGTCAACATGAGAGTGAGGACCTCTCCTGATTTCCGAGTGTCCCGATGCTATGGTAACCTGTACGAAGATGAGCAATTTGAAAACCTTCAGCACATTGTTGTGTGCAACAAATACGATACCTTTGTGCTCGACTTCGAACATACCTCCAGCAGTGGCTTTGACAAAGAGGTCCAATGGCCGCCTATCCTCCAGCTGGCCTTGCAGTATTATGCTGTCAAGCCTTCTGTTGTTACAGAGACCGATGGCAAGCAAAAAGTTGTTCACTTTTTGCGCCGGTACTTACGTATTGTGACCGTTCCATGGAAGGTGGCCAATAGCATCAAACAGCTGTATTGTGCAACTGATCCAGATGTCCTTGTCTGTGTGCTGCTGCACAAAGTAGTTTCAGCACTTCGAAGGGATGGGATAGCTGAAGCAAGGTTGCTCCTCCAGGATTGGCTCATCATATTGGTGTCTCACTACAATAAGTGGTTCGAGTTGGCTACCTTTGGGGATATCGATGATTCTCAGCCTCTTGATATTGAGTTCAAGGAGTGCACAGTGCTGCAACCGGTACTGAAACTGGTCTACGCGCTTCTAAGGTGTCCGCTCCTTTCTCTGGACACGGTCTCATCGCACCCTGACATGAGGATGTACTTGCAATGCGTGTATACAACCCTCCCGCCAGCCTTGCTGCATCGAGCGGTGTATCCACAGCTAGCATCCTTCTCCTCTCCTGGAGTCAAGGGGCATGTTGGGCTCCCTTTGTCGCGCACAACACTTGCGATTACTGGGAGTCCCATTTTCCTGCTAGATGCCTACACAGAGGTCATTATTTACTATTCATCCACATCAGAAGAAGCACCTTTTCCTCCACCTAGGGAGTCACTGCTGCGCAAAGAAGCTGACGCGTTGAAGAGGGACAGGAGCATTTCTCCGTTAGTTCATATTCTTATGGGTGGAAAAGACCCCACAAATGTGTTTGATCAGCACTTGATCGAAGACGAAGGCACAGGACTTGTGAAGAATGGCGATGTATCCAACTTGGGTTACAGTTCCTTCATGGACTTTCTAAGCAAAGAAGTTCGAGTTTACATGAGTTCAAAAGAATAAATTTAAGTGATCTCGCTTGCACAACTTTCATTCCAAGTCCACAACTGAGAACTCTTGCTGACCCCTCCAGGAGTCGCCAGGACTGACAGTCACAGGTTGACCAAAGACTGCGTTTTCCACGCACACAAAGCTTTCGTAGCAAGCCATTGCCGTCCAAGGACTCCAGACAACCACATCCTTCCATCCCCTTGACTGAATGGCAACAGCTGCACCAGTACCGACATCAAGTTCTACCTGCTCGGGGGCATCCAGATACACTGAGTCTACTGGACCTTGAAACTGGAGCTTTTCTCTGGTTTCTGTTCCTTCCTTCGGATTCTCTGGGTCGGACACCTTATCCAGATATTTCAGACCACAGAGGCCCTTCACCGAAGCATTCCTGACACCAGCCACTTCCAAGTACGTGTGAAGTGCAGCCGTGAATGTGAATGGTTCTGCACCCGTGTTCACCACCCTCATGTCTGTCATGAGTTTCTCATTGTGCAGGGTGACTTCGTACACCAGCTTGAAGGGATAGTCCCACATTGCACGCGTGTATTCCGAATCTTCCAGGGTCAGTTCGACACTCGGATCTGGATCATCTGGGTTCGGATCTGCCGAAGTCGACGAGATAGTCCACTCCAAGTTGCGTGCAAATCCGTGCTGCTGCATATCACCTGGACCAAATTGGGGAAAGCAGTGTGGGACGCCGCCGCTGATGGGTTTCGACCCATCGAACTTGGCGTCCGGCCTGACGTAGAGCACTTCGTCCCCACTTGCTTGCTTCCAGGAAGTCACACAACCTCCGAAGAGGTACACTTCAGCCGAGCTCCCGCAGTTGTGACGCAGCACCACCTTGGTGAGTCCACCTTTGCCTTCTTCCACCGACACGCTTCCATCGATCCCGAAGCTGGCTTGCAGGTCCGCCGCCTTGGACGAGGCCACCACGTGAGACGCTTTCCGCCTCGCTTTGCCGGTGGAAGTCCTCCACGTCGCGCTTGCGGGTCTTCCCATCGCCGCACGTGTCGCCATCGCCATCGCAGCTCTCGGACGACCGTTCCACACGTGTCGGAAATCACCGTTCGGTCCAATCCAACTTCCTTCTCACCCACTTGACATTCGAGACCACGAAAGACATGGATTTCGGAATCCATCACGTGGATACGAGACCAAGTCATGTGGGTGGGAACGACACAACATGTCGCTTGTTCGTGACAAGCAGGGCTGTGGAAGGTCGACGCAGTTATCTCTTGGTCCGATTCCAAGACGTTGGATGCCTTCCACGAGTAAAAGGACATCGGCGTAGGGTAAACGCGTCACGGAGCCACGATCAATGGCTTCTCTCATTAGCGGAACGAGAGCAATATAAAGAAAGGACGTTGCCTCGCGCCTTCTCTTCTGTCACGAGTAGTTTATGGATTGTGCGTTGCTCGGTCAAAGAAATTTGATTGAACATGTGGGCTATGTAAGAGCGTTTGGTCTTCCATCCCAAGAAATTCTTGCAACAACTCATTGAAAAGAGAAACAAACTTTGGTCACTCATGTGGACAAACCTAACCCGCCAAACTTAGAGAGGTAAGCGGAATATGTGAAGCAACTTCACTGCCAGGCCAACACAATCGAAGGCTACCGCCTCGTTCATTGCTTTCGGTTTCAAGTGTCATAACCAAATCTTTGGCATTCAAAGTGCAAGTGCCTACTTACCCCTCTCGTGATCTTACACGTGGAAATGATGCGCATCCCCTTAACCTATCCATTTCTTTTTCAAATTTTCGGTCTTCCACGGGCAATCTATCATCGAAACCGTCGCACAACATACTACCGAGTACAACCACCGTTAATGCTACTTATCCCCCAAGCGCAATTCCATGTTCCTCTCCTTCCACATGAATAGATGGTATGAAAATTCATGAAACAAGTAGTAGACCGTATGTTGACATAAGATATAACTCTTAAGGATCTTGCAATAGACCTTCTTTGGTCCTTTTGCTAGTGGAACCTTAAAAGTAGAATGCCCGTCATGCATCAAGGCTAATCTATCAAGATCCTTCCCGTGTCCTTCACCGACTCTTCGACCAGTAGATAACCTTGTCCATGCTTTCATGCATCGTGGGATGCTTTTGCACGACTCTTCTGACTTTCGAGGACGCCTTGCACGCAATCATTTTGCATCGCTAGTTTGCAAACGCGCCACAAGAACAACATGGACGTGGAGGGCATCCAAGACTCAATCTAGAACCACACCCAATTTTCATTATCTTTTCCATGCGATGCACGCTCTCTTTTGCGATTGCACGCTGCGTTCGCGACTCATTCGCCTTGAGCCCTTCGTAGGCCTGGACACGGAATTCCGAGCCTCCACGCATGGTTTCGTGTAGTGTCACGTGCGAGTAGTCCAACGGCCTCGTCGTCCCACCCATCGATCTCGTTGAATCGGATGGATCAGATCTCTCCCAAGCTCAATCTTCAGGCCCCAAGGGCCCAAATCTCATCCGGATCATCGTCTCTCTGCATACCTCTAGATATCGGATCAATTGCGGATCAGATCGCCAGGAAGGGGTCCATCGACCGTGTCCTCGTCCACACCGTTCGCTTTGTGTTGGTGGTGCAAGCGGTGGCGTGGCAGATCCACGTGTTTTCGGACGCATACGACCGCTTCTTATCTGCACGAGACGATCAGAAACGTGTGCCAAGGGATCGCAACGACGTAGACGCGTGATCTGCAGCTGGCCGACGCGTACAGAGAAGGATACACGCAGCACCACCTTCGATGCCTGCAGGAAGCATGGTGGCCCAGCTGTCTATCGGAAAACCGTCGAAGCAATGCGTGAAGGTGCGATGAAAGCGATTCGGACGAAGGTTTCAGCCATCTCAATCTCGTG
Source organism: Picocystis salinarum (assembly GCA_038048775.1). Classification (NCBI taxonomy): domain Eukaryota; kingdom Viridiplantae; phylum Chlorophyta; class Picocystophyceae; order Picocystales; family Picocystaceae; genus Picocystis; species Picocystis salinarum. The sequence goes on from JBBULP010001679.1 coordinate 50,429, forward strand.
CATGAACTCGAGCATTGCTTTTGGGATGGACACGAGAATCGCGCTGGTTCGAAACTCGCCAGCTGCTGACCGAAGTGTTCGCTTCGATGCTACGACAAAGTCCAACACGAATGTCGGCAGGAACAATGCGAGGAAACTCGGCCCGTCATGTGCCACGAAATGCGCAGCTTGCGACGACAGCTCGACCAGCCGAAGGTCTGTGCGCGTATCACCCAGGTTGAAGCTCTCTCTTGCCACCATGTTGGCATCAGCAAGCATTCTTCAAGTTGAGCATGCCTGTGCCGGCGAATACGAGGATTTACTTGCCAAGTCAGGCGGTATCTCCATTGAATCGTTTGCTGGATTGGACAAGTCAGAAAAGGCGCCCAGGACCAAGGTAGCCAAGGTGAAAGAAGAAGAACCTACGAAAGCATCCAAAAAGGAACTCAAGCCAGCCCCGAAAACACGTGAACAGTCTGCATCAAAGACAGCCCCTTCTGTGGTCGCTTCAAGCAAAGAAGATAGGGCAAATGCGGCCAAAAAGCAGGCAGAGGAAGCAAAAGCGGCCAAAAAGCAGGCAGAGGAAGCAAAAGCGGCCAAGAAGCAGGCAGAGGACGCGGCATCGGCAAGGAGAAAAGCAGAAGAAGCAAAGGCAGCCAAGAAAAGAGCTGAAGAAGAAAAGGCCAAGGCAGCAGAGGAACGTGAACGAGAGCGAAAGGAAAGGGTTGCAGCAGCACAGGAGAAGAAGAAGGCAAAGAGTACTGCAAGCCCCGAGGTCAAAGCTTTGCCAACAAAAAAGGACGTGCCTAAACCTACCACCAAATCCCCTAGTACTGCAAAATCAACAGCAACGACACCCAAATCATTGGACTCTAACAAGACGACGGCCACGACGAAGGTTGGTACATCAAAGCCAGTTCCAGCGAAGGAGAAGGCACAGTCCTCAAAAAATTCTCCCAAGGCACCAGCCGTTTCTTCGAAAGGGAAAGCTGAATCTTCGAAGAAGGCTGCTGCTGCAAAGAAGAAAGCAAAGGCCGGTAAAGCCAAGGGCAAGAAAGGGGCTCCTGGCTGGTTCTTGGTGGGGGGAATCTTGACCATGCTAGCTGGTATAATTTCTGGTCAGGAGAGTGCTGACTCTGGTCCCAAGGAGACACCTAGCGCAAAGAGCTCTAAAAAGCCTTGAGACACTGTCAGCTTCCAACGAAATTCAGCAAAACTGTGAATAGATTTTGTCCGCGATTCCGTCCACCAAAACACTGATTTTGACGGGTGACCCTTTCGCATAGTTGTGTCGAATCTTATTGTAAGGTCCGCATAGCATTCCCTCTTGAGCAGCCTGTTTTTGGTGTTGGAGAGTTCGGTGCACCCTGCACTTTCAGAGTGCTTACATCAGACGTGGCCGATCGACTTTGAAAATGCTCATGTCTACCGCACTGGATCGTCACAGCGACAAAGAGGATTGCTCGTGCATAGCTTGGATTCGATCTTGGAAAAGCTTAACGTCCTCGTCGAAATGACTTCCGCATCCCTCCGAGAAAATCCTATCCATGGCTCCACATGAGGGGCTTGGCATCGGCTTGCAAGCCTGTGCATGGTTACTGGTCTGCACGGAATACCAAAGCTTGCCAAAATCATCTCAACGGCTCGATTTCCGTTGTCTTCAATGCCGATTTTCTGTAGCCACCCTACTCTGTGGCAGAAATATGCCATGAATCGTTGGATAGCCAGGAGATTAGTTTTGACGAAGCAAAGGGGATTATGCTGCGAGGCGCGCATTCAAACTTCTTCTGGGGTCTATCTACGATACAATGAAATTCAAGTCAATAAACTACAAGGAGCTTTGGAATAATTTAGGAGGGTTGCCTGCACAGCACAGCAATGGGGCATGTACGACCGTTTCAAAAAGGCTGACACGTCAGCGCGATCAACGGAACATAACTTCGTCCAAGTCCATGCCTTCCTCGGGACTAGGGGCCTCTGCTTCACTGAATAGCCTGAAGTTGAGCCCATTGAAATCAGCAGTGAGGTCATCCAGATAATCGTAGAGGCCTGGCAGCTGGGTCTTGAAGTCAAAGTCCTTCAGGGATGGAAGGGATGTCAATTTTCCAGCCTTGTAGAGGTACACAAGCCAGACAAACTTCTTCACCACTGCGAACTCCCACATGGCAAGTTTCACCTGGAATGGCAGCCTCTTCACCCCATGGGACTCACGGAATTCATCGATTGCCGCCCTCATCCTTGAGAATGGACGCATGATGGTTGGCCTGTCAGAGGAAAGAGCGGTGCCAAATGCTCCAGCTTGGTTCTCTTGCTCCTCCTCAAGCTCTTGATCGAGTTCCTCGGCAAAGTTAGGATCGTCCGCAAGGATGCTCTGCAGCTGATCGAGGATAGGGCCGGCCACATCTGGTGGCACAATGGCGGAGCTGTCGGTGTCCTCTGGTGCTTCATCGATCGTTGGCGGAACTTCTTCACTTGGTTCATGGCATAGCTTCAACTCCCAGCTTCCGATTCTACCGTGGCGGGTCTCTGGCTCATCAGCGCGATCCTCAATCATGAGGGTCCACAGACCTTCGCTTCCTCCTCTTCCTGCCATAGTCCCTGATCCCGCCGAAAGCTGACCCAAAATCCTCTCTGGCTTCCACACTCCAGTGAAGGGCTCTGCATCGTCAGGCAGTGGAGTACCAGGGGGTGTGTTTGGGAAAGGTTCCTCAGCCGTGTCCGAGAAGTATGTGTCGATCATCTGGGACTTGGCCTTGCCTTTGCGGAAGGCAAGGTTGGTGCCTCTTTTGTCTTCGTCGGAAGCATCGGGTCCTGGTTGAGCTTCCAGGCGTACCCTGAGGGCTCCCAACCTGGTGTAGGTGACGTTGACACCCACCAGCACTTGCTTGACATCGAAAGAATCGGGCACATTGATCACGGACTTGGCCACTGTATCATGCTTCTGCAAGATGGCAGCGGGCGCGAACATGCCTTCGTAGAGCGGCGTGCTCCTGTAAATCTTGCATTCCAGGTCCGGCTTCACTGCGTTTGCGGCTGTATTTCCAACGGATCGCATCGAAGAACACGAACCGTCGCCGTCAGCCTTCTCGTCCATGGATCGGTTCGTGGCCTGCATCTCTCGTCCGCGTTCGTCTCACACTCACCTTCGTTGTTGCGCCTGAGTCCAGCCAGGAGAGCATCGCTTCCTGGTGCACCGAAGGCAGCCAGTGCCATGGTCGCCACGAGCACCGACGTCTTCATCTTGCGAGCCTGTGGTGGTGGCGGTGGCGGTCGGTTCTTCTCCTGTTCGTCGGCGGCGTCACCTTCCCGGATCGGCCTTCGTTGCTGCGAGGTGCCGTTCGTTCGGGACGCGCACCACCTTGGCAACTGCGTTCGTGGAGAAGTGATACATCAGCTTGCATTTGCGTCCTACTTGTTCCAACACATCCGTCGTCGTGCGTCGTCGTGGACGAGGCGAGACGTCCTGGAATCTTCCGACCCCCCGTCGATCCGGACCCAGTCCCACGTGACCCGACGAGGAACGCAGGGCAAGCGAGGCATCTCGAACCGGTCGTCCTCGAAGGCACACGTGCCCTCGGTGGCTCCGATCGGGTCCCCCCTCTATCGCCCTCTCCGGAAGACCCGAGGATCGTATCGATACGAAACGGGTTCGAAGATCGATACCTCGGCCCCGTCGAACCGATACGATACCCGCGGCCGAACCCGTGCGTCCCCCGACGAGGACCGTAACTCAATCCGCTCGTCCTCTGCGCTCGCTGCGCCAGCCCGCCGAACCCGACCCGGGACCCCCACACCGTTGCTCCAGGGGCGGTCGATTCGTCGGTTCGAACGTCGTCTTGGCGTTTCGACGCGCTTTCGTGTCGCGATGGCTTGGACGCGATGCGAAGCACGTCCTCGATTCTCACGACGTGAACGACGAATGGACGGTGCAACGTGGACGGAAGCTTCCCGAGGAAAGCTCCCACGCGAACCGAGCCGCACCGCCGGCTGGAACCTGCGGTTCCAGGCGACGTGTGGCGGAAGAAGCACGTCGGCGACCAAGCGCGGACGTGCACGTGCACCACGTCGTCCGAACGCAAGGACGTGTGCTGGCGCACCGTGGACGTGACACGTGCGTGGCGAACGTTCGACGTCCGAGCCGTCCACGAGCCCGTCGCGAGCCGTCGGATCCAAGGCGGATCGTCTTCGCGTAGACGTCGCCACGCCTGCATTGCGCGAGCTGCGCGCAAGCCTGCGACGCATCGATTCGTGCACCGACCGTTCCCACGTCCTCCTTCGAAACGTCTCCCGACCACGTGCTCATCGCGACCAACCTACGTTTCCACGTCGTGCGGCGTGCATTCCATCGCTGCGACACGTCCGTCGTCGCGACCGGAGAAGCGCACCGAAAATGTCCAGCCGAGTGCGCTCGTGAATCGACATGCGCGAAAGCCAAGGCGAAGTTTCGAACGATCCTGAAGTGGAGATGGAGACGTTGGACGACGTCCTCGTCACAAGGCACAGAGAAGCCAAGGCAGAACACGACGAAGTGCAGCCTTTGCGAAACGTGGTGGACGCAGACGAGGTAGACGTGGACGCACGAGACGAAGCATACGTTCGACAAGTGATGCGCAAAGTGCGATGGGGGATCTTGCCCATGCTGTGGACCATGGCGCTGATCTGCTACATCGACCGCTCCAACTCGGCGTTCGCCGCACTGGACATGAGGGAAGAATTGGACATGTCCGACGCCACCTACGGACTGGGAAGCAGCGTGTTCTTCGTGGGATACATGCTGTTCGAAGTTCCTAGCAATTACCTCCTGGTGAGATTTGGAGCGTCGTTCTGGTTGTTCAGAATCGTGCTTTCGTGGGGCTGCGTCGCTACGGCAATGGCGTTCATCGCCGGAACCAAATCCTTCATCGGCATGAGGTTCCTGCTCGGGCTGGCAGAAGCAGGCGCATTCCCTGGGATGTGGTATTACATGAGCCTGTGGTTCAGTGAAGCAGAGTTTGGCGAATCCTACGCCATCCTATCGTCCGCCTCGGCCATCGCAGGAATCGCAGGGGGATTGCTCGCGGCATTGATTCTGAAAATGGATGGTTTTCTAGATTTCTCAGGGTGGCGGTGGCTGTTTTTTTTGGAAGGCCTCTCGGCCATTGGGTTTGCAATCGTCCTGCGCTGGAAATTGCCAGATACACCATGCGAAGCTGCCTTTTTGATGCCCAGTGAACGCTCCTGGTTGACAACAAGGCAAAGCGCAGCATTGCAAGCCAGACACGGTGACGAACAGTCTCCAACTGGAGTCAAAGAAACCCTGTTGGACCGCCGGGTTTGGTGGATAGGGATCGCATGGGCACTAGCAATGTGTGGCTATTATGGCATCCTGTTTTGGATCCCGATCATCATCCAGGGTATTGTGGGAGAGGGTAGCAGGGCATCGCTTGCCAGTATAGTCTCGATCGCGCCCTATGGGACTGCAGCAGTTCTGATGCTAGCAAATGCCACACATTCACGAATCACCAACGAGAGGCGCATGCACATTTTTGTGCCTATGTTTTCTGGCGCACTTAGCTTAGCATCAGTAGCACACATACCAGGAGTTTTATTGCCCGTTGTAGTCATCTCTATTGCAACTGCAGGAGTTTGGGCCCTCTATGGCCCTTTGTACAGTCTGCCGAACACTTTCCTGGTTGGAAAAGGTGCAGCAGTTGGTGTTGCATTCATAAATTCCTGCGGGAGTCTTGGGGGATTCGCAGGTCCATTGGTGATTGGCTTATTGTCAGAGAAGGACAACGGCACCGGAAAAGCGTTCGACATTTTAGCTATGCTTCTTGTTCTTGGAGGGGTACTCATGCTCTTTTTCCCATACGAGAGGAAGGAATGCAGAAACTGGCAACAGATCACAGGATCAACACACCCTGTGCTTGTGGCTTCTCAAATGGATACGGCAACCAGTAGCAGCTTGTAAAGCTAGGTGAAGCAGTGTGAGAATGGGACTCTCCTATTGCTACAGCTTGCCACCCCTAACCTTTCTCTATTTTCATGTCACTAACATGTCCCTTGACATTGAGATCCAGGGGCCCCGAACCTTCCTCTCTCTCCACTGCCATTTGCAAGAGCTTGCCATTGTCTTCCCCCGGCACCGATTTATCATACGTCCCCTCAGTCATTCCAAGAGATGGTTGCGCGTTGAAAGCTTGGGATTTGGAGTGTGCATTCTGCGTATGTTGTTCTCCAGCATTTTGGTCGGATGATTTCAGCTTGGCTAGGTTGGCGACGGCCGAATCGTCTGGTTTGATGATGAATCCTTTGCCTCTCATTGCTTTTGCAAAAGATGCTTCAAGTGCCGGCTCCAGTTTTTTTGTGGTTGCTGAAGGTTTCCCTGCATCATCAGTTATGGTTTCTCCCCATGGCGGTCCAACCCACACCCATTTATTGTCAGTGTGTTGCACGATCGGGATGGGTTGCTTTCCCAGCCATTCCTTCATGTCGGGTGGACTTTGGAGGAATTTGAGTGCTTCGGATACCACCCCCATTGCATCCACGATCGTGGCGGTGACAGCAAGTGGCGCCTTGGTGGTGATGTGCTGGGCAATATTCGATTCGGTGGTGACGACCCCTTCTGCCGACAACTGTGCGATGGCTTCGTTGATGGATCGGAGCACACGACTTCCTTTTTTCGAGGGTAGAACGTTCTCGCCACGTTTTCTTTTCTTCGGCGCAGATTCCACGCCACTGTTTCCGTTGCCTTGTTCTGTGGCGTTCCTTTCCGAAGCTTTTGGCTGGACGTCGGTTGCACCACCCCTGGAACTTTCTGGTGCAGTGGATCCGGCCTTGGGCGCCGGTCTTCGCGTCGTTTTTTGGCTGGCCTGTCTGCCGAACTGTTCTTTCAACACTTCGAGCTTCCGCACGAAACGATCGTGGTAATCACGTAGCGTGTGGTAGTATTCTTTCTTCTTCAGAAAGTGCAGCCCTTCCCGCAACCCGACCACTTCTTCGTCCAGCTCGCCGTGGACCAGCTGCCACCACAGCTTCTGGATGGGTGCGCCGAAGAACACGTTCTCTTCACCACGAAGCACTTTCTCGAGGAAACCACCAGTTCTTTCGTCGATCCCATCCGGCAAGTGTGCACGCAAGGTTTTCCTCTCGTCTTCGTCCAGGCGCTCCGTCCAGTCCGACAGCGAAAGCAGCCCTTGCGGTCCGTCCAGCTGGCTCAGCTCCACCGGCAGATGCGCCACCTCTCCTTCCAACACGCATTTCTGCTCCTGCGAAGGCGATTCGCCTGCGCTTGCGCCGCCTTCTTCGCGCATCGCGTTGTCAAACCGACGAGCATCACGCCGACCACACCGCCGCCCATCGATGCCTTGCGCGCGACCATCGATACCTCGCACGCAAGCATCGAGACGATCGAAAAAGGTATCGATCCCGAGCCCCATCCGTGTCGATCTCCAAGGCAACGTGGCTCGGCTGTCTCGTCGCATCGAGACGAAAGGAACACAACAACGCACACACGGTTGGATGGTATCGATGCGCGTCGTGAACGGCGGATCGAGCGAATCGCAAGTCGTCCATCGTCTCCGAACACGATGGACAACGGCACGCCACTTGCACGAGCGGCTCGAGTGCTTTAGGAGAAGGCTGCCGTCCACAACTCTCGCGGTATTTACCACGTTGTCGAAACGTTGAATATGCATGCGGTCGGTCGATGTTTGAGATGGAGAAAATGGACAAGCGGAGAAACACGCTTGCGTGGAGAGGAATACGCGTCCGCCATGGAACGGTCACGACGTGGAAGAGCCATCAAGGAGAAGCAAAGATATCACAAGCTTGGTCGTGATATTTGCTTGTACATAGGCCTTCCACTACAAACATCACCATGCTTACTAGATGATAAAAATGGGGTAGGGCGTGCGCGGCTACTCGGAAAAGCGCGTTGTATAGCTCGAAATGCAATCATTGTGTGATGTTGAAAAGTAACTATGTGCAAGATCTCGATGGAATGCTGCGACCAAAGCATTTCCCAAACACAACTAAGCGCAAGGCATTGCTTTTCGATGCATTCCTCTTTCTCTCGTAGGACGAAGTCTTGAAGTAGATCCGCACACACCGCTAGCACGGCTTGCGAGTTTCATTTGAGTCGTTGCAAAAGAACGCGCATTGAACGTGTTGTGGAGGAAGAAGTCGCGTCCGCAAAGTTAGGTATTTGTGTTGTCTAGTACGTTTGCTTCCCAACGTGTTGTGGGTGAGATGAAATCATGCAATAAGGAACTTGAGTTTCCTAGAACCGTAGTTGTCACCAACGGAGTTTGTAGGTGAGAAATAGTCTTCTTGAAAAACGAGATGGAGCGTCTTGTGCAAGTCATCATGCACCGAAAGAGCTAGACATTCGTAGTTCCACAATTGTTTTTGCATTCGTCCCTAAGATTGCGGCTTGCGTTCGGCACTCACCTTCGGAGAGATGCATGATTTTCCGCAAGGGTGTGTCGAGTCTCTTCACGAGAGGATGTCCATGCTTGCACGTGGTAGAGATCGTGCGTTGGAATGTTCTTGGCAACCGTAGAGATACATCTATGTCGATGTCGCATGGAATCTCTCCATTCAATGACGCCATGTCTGTCGCATCGAGAGGGGGTTTGACCGCTCAAATTGTCGGTCCATTGACTAGATACCACCGTGTCCACAAGTGCCTTACCGAAGACTTCGACATTCTCCCCATCGACCAAATATCCCTTCAAACGCATTGCGTTTGTACCCACGTTCACCTGTGAGAAGGGCACGAGCCGCCACAAGAGGTACCTCCCATCGTGTAGAGCTTCCCGCTTCCCACTCTCCCAACCCCCCTTTGGCAATGGACAGAGAGAATTGCAGGTGAGATGCTGGATCTTCCACCGTCGGCTTCCATTTCCATCCGCCCGTCGAAATCGTCCATCGAGGCTTGGATGCATGCTCCGTCGCATCCCCACCGTTCATGCATTCAGCCCTGCTTTCTGGAAAGACATCCACAGCCCTTGCTCAGCCACCACCATCCATGTGGTTCCTGTTGGTGTTCTTTTCTCTGCGAATTCATACAGGCACGACCCTGCATCGAACCTCTGGATGTTCTCTGTGTGTGTGTGCTGTGGTCGTGATCCTTCTGGAAGCTTGGAAAGACGCGCACGCGCCACGTTGCGCTCGTGCTGCTGCTCCTTCGCAATGCATGTGCATGCTTGGAAGCGTTGGTTTGTGGCGTCGGTGCGTTTGCTCTTCCGCTTGGACGATGGAACCGCCGGAAGACGGTCGCATCTTGCAGCTCATTCCCACACCGTCACGTGGTGTGCTGCGATGCCACTGCGGCAAAGACGCCATCCGTCTGCCACGGCTGCTGCACGAACCAACGTCCACGTCTCTTCTCCACTCCTTCTTCTTCGTTGTCCTTCCTTTGTCCTTGCCAACGTGGTGCGTGCATGCGCACCACGTGATCGTGCCGCGTGTGTGATGTGGTGGAATCCAGATTCGTTGCAACGCCACCGCCGAGTCGCACGTCGTCGCCGTCGTCTTCGCCATGGGCCAGTGCGCGTCGTGCGGCAGAGCTCCGCCTACCAAGGACGAAGAGACGAAGCCAAATGCGACGGATGAGAAGGTGGCGAAGGAAAGCACGCGCCTGAACCACGTGGAATCGACCCAAGCGGATCGAAGGAACGAAACGGAACAACAAGAGACGAAACAAGAGGCACAAGAACGCAAAGATGAAGTGCCGGAAGCCAATCCTAAGGAACAAGGATCGAAAGACGTGGAAAGCGACGCGATCCAAGCCGAAGCGCAACAAAACGCAGCCGAGGTCGTGGCAGAAATCGAAGAATCGGAGGACCTCGGAAGAGAAGTCGCCACCAGCCAAGACGACGCGTTGAGCTTGTCCGAAGATGAAATCGAACAAGACATCCTGGTCGAGACGATGGAACGAGAGAAAGGGAACGCGGACAACGAGTTGCAAGAGAAACAGGCCGAAGACGTGGGGATCGTGAACGGTGCGAAAGTGCTCCTCGACATCCCGAAACTCAAAAAGAACCTGCCCAAGTACTTCGGCTGGTCGGCCGCCTCCATGACAACCCTTTACATACTCAGCCTGCTTCCGTTGGAGCTGCTTTCCTTCCTGGCCATCGATCTTTTTGCACTGGTAGTATTCTCTAGGCAGAGAGAAATAGCCGATGCCAAGAACGCGTTGGTCGCTGCTACTGGAGCAGGTGCCTCCTGTGATACGGAATTAGAAAACATGAACCAAGGTCAAGTCGACGTAGGCCCAGGACCATTAGCAGCGGGGTTGGAGCAACCTGAAAGCACAGAAGAAACTGGAGGTCAGACCAAGGACCCAGCCATTCACCAATCAATCACAGACGGTGGCGAGGAAGTAGAAGGGACGAGTGAGAAAATAGAAGGAGAAAAAACAGAGGTGGCAGCTCAAGATCCCTCAGTTAGACGGTCTCCATCTCCTGAGAATGGTGGACATGAGTCGATTGTCCAATATGAGCGAAGGCTTGCAAAGAAAGTCGTGAATCATATGAAAATGGAGAAAGATGCTTGCAGGACTCTCTATAGGTCACTGGATCAGAAAGACCCTCCTGCAGGTACATTAACTTATGACCAGCTGCGTTTATTCTTTGACGGTTTACAGATAGGGTTGCGACCACCAGAGGTCGCAACGTTGGTGTCCTGCATACGCAAGAAGAGGCCTGGAAGACATGACGAGCACATTTCACTGCAAGAAGCGGTTGCCTGTTTGAAGTCATACTATGCATCTACTGAGGAGCCTTGAATGTTGCCCTCTCCGTTGGGACAAATGGTGCATGCTCATTCAAGGTACACTCGTCCTCAATTGGGCGCAGCTGCCTCTGAACCAGGGCTGCGTAAAACCCATTCTTGCGAAGGAGCTCTGTATGCGTTCCATGTTCTTGAACCTGGCCCTCATTGATGAGTATGACCTTGTGTGAATTCACAACTGTTGAAAGTCTATGAGCAATGACCAACACGGTGCGTCCCTGAATGAGCTTATTCAATGCCTCCTCAACCAGATATTCAGTCTCTGAGTCCAGTGCCGATGTAGCTTCATCCAACAGAAGGAGACGTGGTTGCATAAGAAGGGCACGAGCGATGGCAATGCGCTGCCTCTGCCCACCTGACAGTGTTGCTCCTCGTTCCCCGACAAGTGTTTCGTAGCCATGAGGTAATTTCATAATAAATTCATGAGCATTTGCAAGTTTTGCAGCGTCCACCATCTTTTTCTCGTCACGATCAGACTCTGACATCGCATACATGATGTTGTAGGCTATTGTGTCAGCGAACAATATTGGGTCTTGACTCACAAAGCCTATATTCCTGTGCAACCACTCTTGATCAATTCTTTTGACATCTATGCCATCGAATTTCACAACGCCTTTGTTGGGATCGTAGAACCTTTCAATAAGGTTTACCATCGTGCTCTTGCCACCCCCAGACGGTCCGACCAATGCTGTTTTTGTTCCAGGAATGATCTCTGTAGTCAGATTTTGCAGCACCCAGTGCGACGGTCTCCCGGGGTAAGAGAACCAAACATTTTCAAAATCCACCCGTGCGCCTTCAGGCTGTCCTTTTGGAATTGCCATTTCCGTATGCGGCATCGTTGGCACTCTATCCATGAGCTCCCATACCCTCTGAGAGGATCCAACTGCTGCAGAGAAAGATGCAAGCACTGATCCCATATTGGTAAAGCTGCTCACGACGCTGAAAGCGTACATCGCGAACCCTGCAAGCATGCCAATACTCATTGAATTGTGCAGCACCAGATAGGATCCGTACCACATCACAGATAGCAACCCCAGTACTGATGTTAGTGTCAATACAGAAATGAACATTCCATATGCCGACGCATAGACCAGCCCATACTTCAAACTTTTCTGCACAGCAGCACTGTATCGCACAGATTCTCGCTTCTCCTGGTTGAATGCTTTCACTGTCCTTATAGCTCCCCAGGACTCCCCCGCGAGGGCCATTGCTTGCGCATTTGCGTACTGCATGTTGTAGGAGAGCTCTCTGACCTTTCTCGAGTGCATCCCGGCAACCACAACCATGACTGGCATCATAAAGAGTGCAAGGAGCGACAGTTCCCACGAATAGTACAGCATTCCGATCAGACTGAACACCCCAGCGAGCACATTTCGCAGTCCACTTGACAGATGTACAGTGCATGCATCCCTGATAAGTGCCGTGTCTTCTGATAGACGGCTCAAGAGGGACCCAATCGCCTCATCATCGTAAAAAGCAACTTCCTGTTCCAGGACGGATGCAAACAGGCGTTCCCGTATGCTCGCCACAATTCGCTCTCCTGCTGCGGTGAAAAGGTATCCTCTCATCCCCGAGAAACACGCACCGAGTATTGACAGAAAAAACATGGTGAAGAAGCACTCTGTATCGACTCTACATCGTCAGCTTTTTGATTCACAGTTGTCGAAGGCGATGCACGTTCCACCATCGCTGGGTGCTTCAGACGTACCGTTGATCCGCTTTTGCACCTCGAAAACGCCTTCTTGTCCTTCCATTTCGTTCTCCGCATCAAGCATGAGGTCGATGGTGGACGCTGCGATCCCCGGAAGCACGAACGACACGGCTGAACCAAGCAGGAGCAGCACCAGTGCCAATCCGACGTGCTTCCCTTCCCGTTTCGCTTCCTGCAGCAGCCTCCACGTCCCATGTTGCTTCACTTGTCGTTCCACGTCGTTGTCCCTATCTTTTCCTTCCACTTGGAACCGCGCTTTGTCCACGTGATCCGCCATCGCTCCTTCGAAACCGTCCGAACCGTCGCAGAGAGACGAGTTCGTGTGTTTCGTTCGTCGGAGATCCCTCGAAAGCCTCGCAGGGCGGATCGATCCCTCCGCCCGATCCTCTGCGGCACACGGCCAAACGTCCCGCTCGCCTCGGGAAGCGTTGGTTTCGAAGGGGTCGGTGGGACGCACGACCCGAAGCTTCCCCGAACCGACGGGGACCGTCCGTGGCCGCCATCGATCCATTCGCGGTCCATCTGTCAATCGTCCTCACGAATGGACCGTATGGACCGTCGGTCCTCGACCAGAGACCGTGGATGGACCGCATGGACAGCGGTCTTTGGACGGTCCTCGTCGTTCGTGGCTGGTGTTGGCAGAACGACGTACGAGACGTGCCGAGGTCCGACTCGACCGCAGCTGTGGGAGCGACGAGGCGGCGCACGTGGTCGGCGAAACATGCGACATGGCGGTGCTAGACCACTCTCGCACGTGCCCAAGGACGTGGACACGAGAAGGAAAGAGGTGCGTGCAACCGCGGCTTCGGGAGAAGCCAGACGATGGGAAGTGCTGGACGATCCAGCCAGGCTGCACGCCTCCCACCGAACCAAAGTGAAGGTGAGAGACGTGGGAGGTAAAGGAGCGCTCGACACGTACATGAGGCTACCTGTAGAAAAATACAACATACTCGATCCACAAAGGGTCACGAGGGCTGGAGTCGACGAATTCGAGCTGCGGGTGGGAAAACTCGAGTATCTCGGCGTCACTTTGGACCCAATCATCAATGCGAAAGCGTCACTGGTGGAAGTGGACGAGCCACACGTACACATTAGATCGACCGACTGCGTGCTCAACGCAGGAGGAGTTTTGGGTAGGTTCGATCTCGACGATAGGTTTCACATGCAGATGTCCACCAAGCTGTTCTGGGAAGCAGGGAAGAACGGAAAGGGAAAACTACAAGGAGATTGCGCGGTGGATGTGTGGTGTGAAGTCATTCCTCCTTTCGACCGAGTGCCTCGCTCAGTTTTGGAAGGATCGTGCAACTCCGTGATGAAGGGGATCGTCTGCATTTTGCTTCCGTCTTTTATGAAGTTCCTGAGGGACGATTATGTGCAATGGTCGTCCAGCGTAGAGGATCACGTCCAACGGGGTGATGGAACTGGTAAAAAAACACAGGCAATGCAAACTAAAGGCGTCGACCAATCGTTGTACTGAAATATAAATTCAAAAATTGCATTTGGGATTAGTACTAGCATTCGTCTGGAAGGTACATGCTAGTGCTGAGAATTCCTCTTTCAAAGCAAGCCAGCCTCTTGCAGCTGATCTTTCACAAGTTTAGCGCCAGTGACCATGAATAATGTTTGCCAGATGCCGAGGCAGACCCTAGGGACAAGGCCTTTGAAAAGCCCCCCGACTCCGTGTTCCTTTGAAATTTCTCGGAATACTTCCAGCATGCTAATGCTCTTCTGTCCTTGATCACCGCGTGCTTGCATTTCTATCCTGGCAACTTCAAACGGATGATTCCAACATGCAAGGGTGCCTCCCACAGTTCCAGCAGCAACTTCCTGCCATTTGGTCAGTTTGGCATCTTTGTTGCCATGGAAGAATATCTTGAAACGCTCTCTTACGGCCTCTGTGAAGCCCTGCCGACTTGCCCAGTTGGTGGCTTGACGGAAAGCAATGGCTGTCCCTCCTGGATAGAAGCCTTTGATTCCGGACCTCGCATAGGTTTGGTTGATGCGTTGCATGGTCGATACGGACTGGTCGCCGGTCACGGCACCTGTGACCAGATACGTGCATGGTCCCATCACCAAGACTTGGCAGACACCCCCTCCTGCACCAGCCGACAAACCTGCCATTGTGGGACTTACCCCGGAAGCGAGGAGGGCTGCATTGATATTTTCTTTCGAGTACATGAGGATCCCCCCTTTAGTGGCTGATTCGACCATCTTTGCCCCTGTACCTTTCCAGAACGCTTTCAGCCCGCCGCCGTTACGGTAAACGTTTGCAAAGGATTGAAACGTTCCTTCGTTTCGATACCTTCCCATTCTCGTTTTCCAGACTTCGAAAGGCATCCCGAGCGTGGCTGCTTCCATGCATTGCACCACGGGTCCGATGGCTAGATTGACGAGTCCACCACCGCTTCCAGCAGTGGTTTCGATGGCTGAGTGTGCCACGGTCTTCGATCCCATCCGCTCTGCTTGGTTTTCCATTCGCATCCAGGATTCCATCGGGGCTTGGTAGCACACTGCAGCAGCACCCAGCTTCCTCTTGCACACCTCTCTCCCATCCATGCTTGCCTTGTCCTCCCTTGAACGTGTGTTCAGTGAGCTTGCGACGCACGTCCGCTTCTTCGCACGTGTCGCACACTCAACACGAGCAAGGTGCGAACTGCTTCCCTCGTAGGGTTAGGGCTGTCTCTCTCTCCCTCTCCTTCCCTCTCCATCCCTCCTTGCCTCACGTGGACCGTCCGATCGAACCAGGCGGAGCAGACCGGCCCATCCGACGGTCTTGCTCGCACCAGGGGGTGGGAGATGGCGGGAACGGAGTGGCGGTGGTACGATGGAAGAAGAGGATGCATCGATAAAAGCGGAAGCAGAGCGACGTATCATGGATCGACGGATGCGCCGGTGGAACTTGCAGCCGTAGTGCGATCCTTCGACGTGAGCAAGTGTTCCATCCTTGCGTCTTGGGTGCTCCGAGCGCGTTCGAGTGGCGTCCGTCCTTCCCCGTCCGGTTCGTTGGGATCGGCGCCAGCTTCGACCAGCCGCTCCACCACGTCGTAATGGCGGAAGAAAACCGCGTAGTGCAAGGGCGTGTACGAATCTCTCTCTTTCCGATTCACGTCTGCACCGTGTCGGATCAAGAGATCGACCATGTCCTTGGCACCGTTGTATGCGGCGTAATGGATCCCACGCTTCTCGTTGGGTTCCGACCACTGCGAGGCCAATTGATCCACGTCTGCACCTGCTGCCAGCGCCTTTCGCACCGCTTCCAGATCGTTGGCCTTGACGTGGGACACGAATCCTTCCATCTCCACTACGCTCTTGTTCGACCGCTGCGTTCGTTCGCCTTCTTCTCCTCGCTTCTTCGTGCGTTTGAGAACCCAATCGTCGCACGCGACGTTCACCTCCAGCCGTGCGACCTCGCCTTCGAACGACACGAGGGGATCTATTTCCCCGGACACCTACCTCTCTGTTTCTCTGTCGTACCCTTTTCTCCTCCCCTCGCACCCACCGTCGATCCGAGAGAGTTCGAGGGAGAGGAAGGTGGATTTGGGGATCTCCTTTCCCCGGGGGTGGGATCGGGTCCGTCTCCCCCATCCATCTTTGTGGTGGACCCGCACTCGATCCTATCCACGTGGGGGGACGTCTCCACCCCGGTTTGAACCCGGATGCCTTCCCGATCAAAAGAAGGTCGAACCCGAAACGGACCGGTCTGATGGACGGTTCGAAACCAAGACGAACCCAAAGGAACGAGAAGACGTGCTCGGTGGGACGCCACGTGCGCGCTGGGAGAACGAGCCCACGTGCGCGAGGCATGCAGGCGCGCACGTGCGTGGCGAGGACGGGAAGCGTGAGGAAGGAACGGAAGCAAAGGGATGGACCAAGGAGGCGGAACACGAAGCGACCTCAGAGCGCGAAAACATCCGATCCGTCCCCTGCGATGGAGAAAATCGGCAAACTTGTGAACGTGGCTGGATTCCTGCAGAACGAATCCGAAGAGAGCAAAGGACAGACCGTGGAAGCAGAAGTCGTCGAAGAAGATCCGCCACTGGAAGAAGTCGTGGAAGAAGCCGTCTCCGACGTCAAATTCGACGGGTTCTTGTACAGATTCAGGAGATTGTACGGTGTGGGGGTCATGACCATGGTCTACGTGCACCATTCGGTCGTCGGGTTCTGCGTACCGGCAATCCTGCCGCAAATTGTGCCTGACATGGGATTGAGTGACACGGAATCGGCCTCCTTGACCTTTGGTTTCACTCTGTTCTACGCGCTGTCGCTCATCCCGGCGGGAATCGTGGCAGATCGCGTCCGTAGGATCGACCTGCTCTCCGCGAGCCTTGTAGTGTGGTCTGCATCCATCCTCGTGGCTTCGAACAGCAAAACGTTCAGCACCCTCCTGTTGGCGAGGCTCCTCTGTGCAGTCTCCCAGTCCACGATGAATCCAGTTGCATTCAGCTTGATCCCGGAGTTGTTTCCCCAGCAAAGGACAACTGCGATGTCTTTTTACAACATTGCCATTTACGCAGGAAGATCTTTGTCATTCACTGCAGCATTGGCAAGTTTCAAGGCAGAGACGCTTAGAAGAATACCCTTGGACAAGTTCGACCCAATGAGCATGTCCATGCTGTACATACAAGGCGATATGGTAGTCGCATCTCCGATATGGAACTACGATTTCATACCTACTGCTGCATTCGAGCAAAGCTGGAGAGCAATTTTCACGTCCATTGGTGAGGCAGGACTGGTCCTGGCACTCGTCCTGTTTTTTACGGCATTTGACCCAAGAGAGAGCCCAGAAGCGCGCAAGTTGAGCCAGGAACGGTCTCTGGCAGAGAGCAGAAATGTACATTCTAGTAGCGACGAATCAAATGCAGCCCCAGGCTTCCTTTCCTCTCTATCAGAGGTTGTGAGTGATAAAGGGTTTCAGTATGTGACTGCAGCTGGTGCATTCAATGATCTAGGCGGGTGGGCATTGATATCCTGGCAAGCCTTGTTCTATGAAAGAACGTACGGACTTGACGCAGAGCAGTACGCGCCACTGCTGGCTTTGGTTCTACCCATTGGTGGAATCATTGGCGGGGTGGGCGGTGGGCTGCTGGGGGATTATTTGTCTAGGAACTTTCCTGCTGGACGGGCGCTGTTGACAGCAGGGGCAACTGCATTTTCGGCCCCTGTATTGGCTGCTTCAATTCTAGCTCCAGACTATAAGACATCAACAACGATGCTTTTGTTGGCCTTCGGGTTGTCAGAAGCATGGAGGGCACCTTCCGCCATCATTCTGCGAGAGATTTCACCTCCGGGGAAAGCATCGACAGCCACGGCCATCCATTTGTGCCTTCGGAACCTCATCGGTGCAACTGGTCCATTGCTTGTGAATTGGCTGGCCTATGCAAAAGGCTTGGGCCTCCAGCAGTCCCTTCTCTTGGTTCCACTCATGTACATTTTCTCTGCCTTGACGTTCTGGAAGACAGAGTTGCTTGTGGCTGCGAGGCAGAAGGAAGCTTGATCTACACAGCTCCCATTCATTCGAGTCCTTGCACCTCCTTCAGAAATTTTGCCCTCTCAAAAATGCTTGTAACGCATGCTTTATCCACTAATGGATCATCTGCAATCATTCTCGCAATGATAGCCATGTCTTGCTCCTTGGTCTCATAGTGGATCTCGCTGACCAGCATCTTCTTCAACGAGGTTTCATCTTCGTGCATGCAGGCTATCTCCTCCAGGTCGTGGATGCATTCGTCGATGGAAGGTCCATCGCCCATTGGTGCGGCCGTTCGTCGGACAGTCGAGCTCTTCCTGCCATCGAGTTCGCTCCGTAGCAGCTGCTTGGCGTGCCTCGCCGTTTTCTTCAGACACGCCGTGTACTTCTCCAGCTCGTCCATCGTTTCCACGAGTCTCGCCATGGCCCTTTCGAGTGCTTCTAGTTGCATCATGAGTGTTTTCTCTTGCATGTCGGGCCATGCTTCGTATTCTTCGAAGAGTTCCTTCCGCTGGAGCACCGGCAGGCGCGCGAGCATGTTGGCGACGTTGTTCACCAGCGCTGCTGCGATGTTTCGTTCCACGTTCCATTCTTTGACGTGTTCTTCTGCCCTTTGGAACAGTTTGGCGTATTTCTTCTTCAACTTGTCCATTTCATGCTTGCGTTCCTCGTCACGACCCTTCTTGCATCTGGCACGATTGGACAGTTCTGCTTCGCTTCGTTTGGTTCGCCACCACCGCCACGAGCCGCCGCAGTAGAAACGTCGAAGCGTCTGCGCTCTTCGTGGACGCACACGAAAGGATAGCGAGGAGAGTGGCCTCAAGGATGCATGAAGAACGTAGATGTCTGCTTACCAAGGGAAGCTTCTGCACGATGGATGCAAGCTGGTGGGAAAAAACGAGACGGATGGAAGGTGTTCCACGTGCGTGCTCAAGGGATGGAAGCGCGTTTCTTCTCGACTTCGTCCGCAGAAACGTGTCTGCTGACGCTTTCGGCCAAGAAGAGCCATTCCATGCATCGCCTAGGCGCGTCTGTACGCGTGGGTGTCACGTCGTGGTTCCAATACCGCAGCGGATGACAGGTTCCCACCGCTTCCCAACGCTTCGTAGGTGCGTCTTCTTCCGTCCCTACGTGCTTGTCTTCGGTCTTGTGCGACTGCTGAAGCAGCAGTGCCACGTGTCCCGGCGGCAGGACGAGCTGCTGTCCTCGCAGTCGACGTCCTCGAAACGAAGCGTCCAACACGTCCATGCCATCCACACGCTCGTCCGTCGTTGTGATCCGAAAGTAGTCGTCGACCGGCGCAGGTCCGGCGTAGGACACGTTGCACGGCAGGAGGTCGGCAGGAAACGACGTGCGCATCGCACCTTCGTCCACGGTAACGCACGTGGTCATCGTGGCGCGCGCGCGCGCGTCTCCGTCGTCCATCCGCGCCTGGTCCTGGCGCACCGCCCTCACGTCTCGATATCCTCCTCCTATCGTATCGATACGATTCCGCCCTCCCATCGATATCTTTCGTCCCTTCTTTCCCGCCAGATCCGCTCACGACGTCCCGAGGACCGCCCGGGACCGTGGAAAGACCGAAAAGACAGCGGTCCATGCGGTCATTCGGTGGACCTGGAGCGTCGACGCACCACGTGACCGACGTTGCACGTGGCGCACGTCGCGACACGTGCGTTTCTTCTTCGCACGAAAGGATCCGAAGCGGAAGGACAAGCATGAAGGTGTTCTGCAGGACGAGGTGCGAAGCGACGTGGACGGATGCGAGGCACGGCACCGAAACACGAGACGAAACCAAGGACTGACCGAGCAAGGGTTGAATGCCACGACAGCCGAGGCGATACCAAGGTTTTGGAGACGTGCCGATCGAACCATGTCGAGAGCATCCTCAAGATGATCCAGGTGAGCGAGGAATGCAATCGTCCCAGGATCCATCGAACGCCAACGTACTGGAAATGAAGCTGACCAACCTCTTGGGAACGGTAGACGCTCGAAAAAGTCGAAGGTCGAATCTTGTTCCAAGGAAAACAGCTCTCGGGACAAGAGAAATTGGAGGACGTAGGAATCGGTCCCTACTCGACACTCCATCTGGAACAACGACTCAGGTGCGAGCCACACAAAGTGCTACGAGCTGATATGCGAACATCGAAACAGGACCATCAGCAAGCTAACGTGCGAACTTTCCGTGCCTGATCAGAGGGGGAGTCACAATTAAGGTAAAAACCCTCACTGGGAAAGAGATTGAAATGGATATTGAACTCACAGACACCATACAGAGAATCAAAGAACGCGTGGAAGAGAAGGAAGGCATCCCGCCGGTGCAACAAAGGCTGATTTTTGCAGGAAAGCAAATGAACGATGATAAAATTGCTCGTGACTACAACATCGAGGGGGGGTCCGTCCTGCACCTGGTGCTGGCTCTGCGAGGCGGTGTTTGAACTATCGACCACCGCACGTTGGGATGTGCGACATGGATGGTTTTCTTCTCCTGTAGTAGCACAACAATGGGAAGATGTTCCTACTTGCTTTGAAGCCACTGGTGCTGTAATACACGATCCAAAAGCAGCTTTCCCTGCTCGGAAAACACAAACCAATCTCCTTTGCCATGCCCTAGGAAGGTCTTTGTAACCACATGCTGCAGCGTATTCTGGTGGCAGTATCTACGCTTCTCTGTTGTGATAAACTCCATCAAAACAGCAGCCGGCAATCAGATGGATTGTGTCCTTCGTACAACTGAGGATTTTGTTGCCTGCACAATACCATGGATTGAACTACCTTGCACTGGTCATTTTGCAGATGGGCTGTTGAGCATTGGTCATTTGATCGTAGAAGATGCCTTGAATCCCTGTATGACTATGCTGCTTGAAATATGCACCGATAAACTTCTATCATGAATGGAGTGTTCGCTCTACTCCGATCGGCGGCAAATCTCTGCCATGCGAGAAAGGGGTGCAAAAGACCTTTCATTTAGATCAGCGATGGATGCCATGTACAACCCTGACCTGGTTGTAGGTTGCATTTGTCTTCTTGCACTGGTCCCAACAATACGACGTTCCGATCTGCGCTTGTTAGCTCCACCATCGGTACACTCATCCACTGTCAACTGACGATTCCCCACGTGCATCCCACGGTCTTTTCTTCCTCTTCCCCTCCATCTTCATCTGCACTGCTGCTTCCATCCTGCACAACCATCACCTCCCCATCCTGGGATTCCTCCTGGAAATTCCGA
This sequence comes from Picocystis salinarum, assembly GCA_038048775.1. NCBI lineage: Eukaryota > Viridiplantae > Chlorophyta > Picocystophyceae > Picocystales > Picocystaceae > Picocystis > Picocystis salinarum. Next base: position 71,588 of record JBBULP010001679.1, read on the forward strand.
CACCTGACGTTGCTCCAGGGGCGGAAGAAAAGCGGAGGCTTCCACTGCTGGTGATTTCCCGCGCAACGACGATGGCGCTCAAGCAGCGCTCACCTGCAGAGTTCTTCGCCGAGAACAAGAACATCGCAGGGTTCGACAACCCTGGCAAGTCGTTGTACACGACCGTGCGGGAGCTGGTGGAGAATGGCGTGGATTCGGCGGAAGGGATGGGCTGCTTGCCATGGATCCAAGTGACGGTGGAAGAAATCAGCAAAGCTAGGTTCAACACAATCATGGGACTCGACGATTTCGAGAGGACAGACGAAGCCTTGTACCACGACTTCGAAACGAAGAAACAAAAGGACAAAAGGGAAGCGAAAGAAGCCATCGAACGAGAAAAGATAAGGATGCTCGAAGAAAAGCAGAATGTTAAAGGAGCAGAAGCAGCCAAAGCGACATATCTCAAGTCTGTGTCTGCAAGGAAACGAAAAGGAACCATGTACTACAAGGTCACAGTCAAAGACAATGGGTCTGGAATGCCTCACGAGCACATTCCTGACATGTTGGGTAAAGTCCTCTCAGGCACAAAGTACAGCCTCAAGCAAACCAGAGGCAAGTTTGGTCTGGGGGCGAAAATGGCCCTGATCTGGTCCAAGATGAGTACAGGACTACCTTTCACAATCAAAAGTGCGCAAGAGAACAGAAAGTTCATCTCGAACTACGTTCTTGACATTGATATGTACAAAAATGTACCCCATGTGCACAAGGAGGAGAAACTCCCCAATGACAAATCCTGGCGTGGAGCGGAAATTGCTGTGACCATTGAAGGAGACTGGGTTGCCTACCGCTCAAGGCTTCTCTCTTACCTGCGGCAAATGGCCGTCATAACTCCCTATGCACAGTTTGACTTCCGTTTCGTTTCCGAAGATCCAGAAAAAAGCTTCAGCTACACGTTTAAACGTAGAACGGACACAATGCCAGACCCTCCCAAAGAAACAAAGTACCACCCTTCTGCAGTAGACCTGATGGTTTTCGAACAGCTTTTGTCCCATTCGAAGGCTAACACCCTTGTTAAATTTTTGCAAAATGAGTTTTTAAGTATCAACAAGACCTATGCTGAGCGGCTCATTGCTGAGATGGGACCCGACTTTGACCCGCTTATGCATCCCTCTGAGCTCAAAGGGAGGAAAGACATGCTCGTGAGGATGCAGCAGCTTTTCAAAGAAGCCAAGTTCTCTTTGCCAGATGGCTCATGCCTTAGCCCTGTCGGCGAATACAACCTCCGCTTGGGCATAATCAAGGAGCTTGATCCGGACATGGTGTCCACCTACCGTTTACCGCAGGTACAGGTCTTTGAAGGGCATCCTTTCATAGTTGAGGCTGGAGTCAGTGTGGGGGGTAAAACTGTCAAACCAGGCCTGAATGTGTACAGATTTGCGAATCGTATCCCCCTGCTCTTTGAGAAAGGGGGTGACGTGGTTACTAAGGTTGCTAATTCAATCAACTGGGGAAATTACAAGATAACAAAGGATGACCGAGTGGGAATATTTGTGAGCGTAGTTAGCACTAGAATTCCTTACAAAGGCGCAGGGAAAGAGTACATTGGTGCTGATATCAAAGAGTATGCAAGTGCAGTCAAGCAAGCCATTCAAGGATGTGCAGTTCAGCTTTCAAAGAAAATATCCCGGAAGGATGCTGCCAAAGCTGCCCAAGAGAGAAAAGGAAAGCTTGTGAAGTATATTCCAGATGTGTCACGTGCAGTTGTGACAATGCTTTCAAACATTTTAAAAGATTCAGAGCAACCCGAAAAGAGAAGGCGAATATCCCATTTGGACGCGGGAGGCATCCTCGGACAATTTGAGAAGAAAGAACTGTCTGAATCTGTTCTCTCTCGAAAATTAATCCAACACGTGCAGCAGATCGACGTGGAGCTTGCTTTAGAGTATGCCGCGCAGACTGGCATGGCAAGCAAGAGGAAAAGCGACATTTTCATTAGCCCTGCATCGGCACTGCAGGCTCTCGGTCCAGAATTGCATGCATCCAAGTGCGTCATACAGTTGCTGCATTGATACACAAAAGAGAAAGTTTATTTCACAGGTTGTCATCTGGTGTGCTCTTCGTTACTGCAGGCACAAGCTCAAATTCCTATGTACAAATCAAGCGCGAATGGCCCTTGCCAACTCAAAGTCACTGGCTTTGCACCCAAACTTTGAGTACGGCTGAAAATAAAGTCTCCAACAATCCTTGATTGCGCAAAGTTTCAAGGAAGTTCTGTCCCTCTCCACTTTTCTGATAAGAGAACAGCAATATAGACTCAATCTGCTGTCGCACGGGAAGGGGGAGTAGCTCGTGGCATCTGCTGTTCCAGGCCAACAATCCAGATTCCTCACCCGATTTTATGGCGATGCTGATAGCTTGACCGATGCATGACGAACTCTGCGAGGCAGCCAGGGTGATAGCAGACTGCCCGTCAGCATCCTCTAAAGTTGGATCTGCCCCATAGCACAACAACAAGTAGGCAACATCGTGAAATCCAGCGTCTATGGCCAGCATGAGAGGAGTGGATCCATCATCCATGCATGTGTTCACTGACGCTCCTTTGTGGATTAGCAAGGAAACCAGATCGATGTGACCACACCATGCGGCGATATGCAGGACGGTTTGCCCATACGCATTTCTCTCTTCTAGGTTCATTTCTGGATGGTTTGCTAGCACTTGTACAACTTCTGTCCTTGCGTACTGGGTGGCAACCATCAGTGCGTTTTCTTTTAGGACGGACACCTGGCGTGAGGGCTGCAGGGTCGACCATGTGCTCGTTCTTGGTCTGGGTATCTCGGACTGGCTTCTTGCGTCCGCTCCTTTTTCGAGCAGGAATTTCACGGCTTCCACGGCACCGTTTCTAGCCGCCCAGATGAGTGGCGTTCCTCCTGCTACGTAGCACCTAGCTTCGAGGTTGCCTCCATGTTGCAGGAGCACTCGGATTACGTCGACGTGGTCGTGCCAGGCTGCCCACATGAGCGGCGTGGCTCCTCGAGGACACCTGATGTCCGCCACCCTTTCGTGGCTCGTCGTGGCTTTCATCCCACGCCTTCTCTTGGCAGTGCTTGTCTCCCCTTCGTTCCGTTCGGCCTCTTCCAGCAGTTCTTCCACTTGTCTCACGTCTCCGCGGTGCACGGCGTCGAAGATGTCGTCCTTCCACTCTTGCGGCGGATGCCTTGGGTTCCACACCACTCGTTGCGGATGCGTTTCTGCGCCGCATGGCGTCGATCGCTCTCCCATCGCCACCGCCATCGCCATCTCCCAGCACGTCGACGGCTGCTGCGAGTGTCGTGAGACCCATCGTATCCATGCCTCCCTGGATCCTGAGGCGATCCAGCCCCCCCGCACGCCGAACGACCCCGCCATCGGACGGTGGAGAATCGCAGGAAGCCTTCCAGCTGGCAGCGAAAGACGGATGCCGGGAATCGAACGGCGTGCGTGGACCGGACGGTGCCATTCGTGGATTTCAGACGATGCACGGAGGATCCTCCCTGCCCGGAGAGGACGCCGGGGAAAAGGACGGGTCCGGTAGGGAACGAGGAGGGGAGGAATTGAGACGACGGGTATCCGTGGTTGGATTCGGCCCCTGTCTCCGTATGCCTTCCAAGTCAAAAAGGTACGAACTCATCTTTTGTAAATTCGAACGTTGTTAATGCCACACACGTCCCAAGCGCGACCACCGTCGGAAGTGGTCTCGCGCAAGAGGAAGACGTGCCAAACCACTCATGCGTAACGCAAGAAACTGTGCAGAGGAATCTGCACGTTCCTAGAGATCTTCTCGGCCATCTTCTCGTCGAGGTTGCACCGATAACGCGCAGATTCCAACGGTTCAGGAGACACCCGAGAGAGCAAACGCAAGCCCACCAAGGTGTTCAACTGCTGAAAGAGCGAAGCACTCAGAGAGCGTTCCGAACGAGCCACAAATTGCTGCTCGTCGACAACGTCCAATAGGCAGTTGAATATGGTGACGAGCCTCTCAAAGTGAAACGGACCTGGAGATTTCAATCTCGCTTCCTGAGCAGCAGCAACCTGTCGATCCGATTCCAGCGCGCTTCGGCGTCGTTTTGTCGTCCTTTTGTTCTCAAACATCCTGGCATCCAGAGATGCCGGATTCCTGGAGGCAATGAACGATGCCAGCAGCAGTATCTTACTGTCAAACGGGAGCTCTAATTCCAGTGAAGTGTGATGTTTTGTCCTAGTGCATGGTTCTTGTGACTCCTCTGAAGCATGCTGGATAGCACTCCAAATTTCGTCCCCTGCCTGATAAGCCTGAGTGGCCGCACGGAATGTCCCTGCAAAAAATTGCCACAGCACCCTTCTCTCGCTGGCTGGGCAGATCCCCTCCTGGATGGGTTCCACGTACTTCTGGTATAGTACGCCCGTGAGAAACCCGATGTCCCTAAGATCCCCACACATTCGTGTCAATGATGGTAACACTTGCCCTAAGAACGACTTGTAAAGCTTGACATCTTCAACGCCAGGATGCTGGCATAGAATTTGAGAGATTTCATCCTGGGAATAAGACGGGAAGAAAACTAGGATGGGCTCCACCTCTGCCATATGACTTGAATGGAATGAATTCCAGCCAAGCTTGCTAATCAGGATCACGCTGATCTTCCTCCTGCAGAGTTCCGATAGCCGTAAGAAAGTTGGTAGTAAAAACTCCGTGTCGGGCATATTGCAGCCCCTTGGTTTACGGAGTTTTTCGGCATCGTCCAGAACGACAAAAACTGTTTCCTCGGAGCTAGCACTAATGGTCGCCGAAAGAGCAGGTAAGAAGTCTGCAAGCCTATCACATTTCACATCTGCCATATATCCTGTTGACTTACGTCGTTTGTTTTGTTTCAGCTGCGAAAGCACTGCATGCAACACCTGTCTGGGGGTCGCGTTCTCCAAGCAGTTGACGTACGCATACCTTGCTCCCACAGTTTCTAGGACGTCTTTTACGATTGACGTTTTGCCAGTTGAGCCTCCCCCACATATCAACAATGGTGGTGCTGGCTCAAAACCAGTGCCAATCAAACCGATCATTTCTCGAATCTGCTTCTCTCTTGCCACCCATCGAGTGCAAAGCTTTCCCAGTGCATCTTCCTGCATCTTCCGACGCTGCAGAACGTCCTGGTGACGCCTTTCAAGCGCGTTTCCATCATCGACGATTTCTAGAGTCCCAGGTGCCATTCGTCGCGTCACGTATCCGAGCGATGCGCTCCTCCGGCTTCAGTCGCTCTCGCCTCCGTCGCCTTCGTGGACGTGGCTCTTTTCCCGCCAAACCGAACCAGCTGATGTGGCTTCGTACCCCTCTCTCCATCGACCGAGACCGATCCCAAGTTGCCTGTCTTTCGAAACCCAGCCTGACTAGAGTCGAGAGGTTCTTTGTAAAGAAGCATGATACTCCTATTATGGAGAGGCGAGGGAATGATGGAAGGGAGATTCGGTACGATGCTTTCGAAATTGGAAACCATGGTGCTGTTCCGCTTCTTCAATTTGACTAACCGCGCAATGCGTGATGATCGTTGAAACGACAAGAGCAAGGCTCACTCTTGCTCGTAACAACTTTGGTGGTACTTTGCTCACACATAGACCCACACAAGAGCGTTTCATGAATCCGCGCAAATTCCTCATGGGCTTCTTTCTACCAAGACCAAATGTTTCAGACGTCTTCCATCGAGCTTTCTTGATGAAAAAAACCACAAGGATGTGCTTCGACACTCAAAGAAAGTCGGCATCCTAAGAATAAGTTATATTGACCACAATAGTATCAAAGCGTTCATTCGGTTGTTTCAATACTTCCACACCATGTGTTCAAAGTATGACTTCAACTATCAAGAATTTGCACATTTTCGTTGCGTTCCACTCGAGGATTCGAAAGAGCCTTTGTCGAAATCAAGGCGCGCTACGTGGCACGTGGACGAAAGACAACAACGGTCCATGAATGTGCAACTAAGGACAATTGCATGTACTTGCAATAGAAATAAAGACACAATCGTTTGAAGAAATGATGAAGTTTTGATTGTATTAATCAATCCGAAAACACCCCAACTATAGCGCAGTATAAGGTTGCCATAGGGGCAATAGTTGTCAAGCCATTCCTCCGACCAAGACACTTCCGTAGATGACCATTCCTCAGCTCCTAAAGCGAATGAGCTCCGTATGGTACATGTATATTGGACGATAAGTCTTGCATATCAAGCTTTCAAAGTCGAGATTCATGTGATATCAAGCAGATGGAAATATCGACCGCTAGTGTCAATAGATGAACCTATGCAATAACACGTGTCAAAATGCGCCTCCTTTCCCTCGCATTTCTTTTCTTTCGAGCGAGTCATTTCACGGTGTATCCTAAGAAATAGAAAAAATGTCACATCTTTCTCTCTACCGTATAGTGCGAATTCAACTAATTCGAACAACGCTAGTGCTTCAAACTCCGATTCTTACGTCATTTTTCGAGACATAAGTCGTACTTGCCCGTTACTGAGGAATGTCGATATGAAAGGTTGAAGGTTTTAGCGGCAAACTACAACGGGGATGTTTCTACATTCTTCAGTGCTTACTTCCTCATGAATTGAAAGTTGCCATTCAAATGCGGTCAGTTTTGGTACACACAAATGCACATTGCTCAGTGTTTTGCAATTCAGAGTGCAATCAGCTGTTGCGATGCACGAAAAATCACAACACACTCGTGTCTATCGCGGGCAATACGGTACATCTCTCAGATTGCAAACGTGGCAAACGGCGTGGGAATGGTTGTACAGAAACTAGGCAGCAGAAAAGCTAGAAGACAAAGAGTTTGGCTGTCCGCCTACAAAATCGCTTTCTGCTTTTGTGACCCTGCCCTTGCGATCAGCATCAAGTGAAACAGCGTGGTGTATCTAAGCTGATTCCCTTACCGGGTGCCTGCATAACCATTGGGTTGCATAGCAGAGGCTTACATATTGCGAAGAGGTAGTCATTCACCTAATATTTACATTGAGTTGTCGCCCCATCAAGGTTGCTACCAGATACGTGCAACTCGGAACGTGTTCTTTAAAACGACCTATCTGACAAGACGCTTGGCGCTACTAACGTCCACATGTACAAGAGTGCAGCAATGACCATTGCCAAAAACTTCACCCAAACGCTGGCCCATCCTATGTCTATGAGATCAGTTTTCTCATCGTTGTTTCCCCATCCAGTCATTAGCATAGAAGTGTACATGCTGGCCAATGCAAACACGAGATGGAAAAACGAGTAATCGTAAGATACTGGATCTCCATCGTTATCTTGCCTTGCATCTACATGAAGGCTTTCATCGCTTCCGTCGCGTGAAGCATTTGCAATGAGCGGAGCAGTTCCTTCTTCCTCGTCCTCCTCATCACTGCTTTCAAACTTGAAAGTACTTGAATTGGACCCAGCACGCAATGCACTGTATGTAACAGAGAGGATTGTCAATGCCATGCCAATAGCGAGTGTGCTTCCTGATGCAGCATTGAGTTTCATGCCCAGCCCGTTGCAAACATAATCCCGTGGTTCGCTCGAAAGGGCACTGAAGCACAGATACATGCAATAGGCCGAAATGAGCGCAGAAGGGAATAAGCTTCCATGTGGAACTTTAGGGTGTAGAGACAGGAATGTGAATACCAAGCAAAGAAACAAGCCAAGGAGAATCCAGCCAATGTTGAAGGGACAGGAGGGTTCAGGCTTCATGCTGAACCAGTACAAGCTAACAGCGGCTGTACCAACTGATACTATGTATGCCCCCACAGATATTCCAAAGAGCGCGACAAGCCATCCATTACTGCCTTCATCTACGCATGCATCGTTGAAAGTGTAGGCAAAGTCAAGTAGTATGAGCAATTGGATGACCAGGAAGACACCTGCCCCAAACCTTGCCAGCCATGAATAAGCATCAATCATTCCTGGAGGTAAGAAGAAAGGCACGACACTGAGCACCAGCCAAACAGCGATTTTGAGTGCCCAGTTCCCATGATGCACGTATTTGTCCCTCTTGTCCCCTTTTTCTTTGACCCCATAGAGCACGGCAGCAAGGATTGCAAAAAAGAGGAAGTTTCCCAGACTCAGTCGGTAGACCGCTTGTCTCCCATACCAGGCATCGCTTCTTTTGATGGTTTCGTGTCCCAACCAGGGTATTTTTTCCATGATTGGTTTTGCATAATCTCTCATGAGCCAGGAAGCGAAGATGGAGAAGAGAAAGACGAGGCAATACCCTGCCCTTGCACTGGCTGCGACGACCCCTCGACCGGCGCATTGCAGTCCTTTGCAGGCGCACACGGCGCACGTGGACCCGATGCAGCTCGCCGCCACTCCCAGCGGTGCAAACATGGCGTTGGTTCCTGTTGTTCACGCGTCTTTCTTGCGTCACACCACGCGTCTCCTTCGGATCTGGTCCTGTCGGTGCTCGTCTTTCCCTTGGGTTCGTTCGTTTCGAGCACGTCTTCGTCCCTTCCTTTCGTGTCCGTTTCGAACCGTTTCCAGCGGGTTCTTTCTTCCTCCCTTCCCTTTGGCAGGGCAGGACAGACCCGACGATCCACCCGATCGATACCTTCGGTTCCACTCGATGGGGGATCGAACCCTTCGACCGGGCGTGTCTCGGTTCTCTGTTTTCTCCTCTCCCATCCCACGCGGGTGGGGAAAGGGGGAAGACGACCTTCTCGTCCCTTTAAAATGGAGGTGAGTTGGGAACCACTTCCTTTTCGATTCGGACGTGGAAAGGGATCGAAAGGAAAGGACGTTCCCAACACCTGCAAGCACAGACCAGCGGTGGTGGTCGTCGATGGGGATCGGAAGCAGCACACCTGCGCACGTGGATCCTGTCGCCATGGAAAAAGTGAAGGACATCGTCAAAGGAACGGCACTGGTGGTGTTCAGCAAATCCTACTGTCCCTTCTGCACGAGAGGTGCGTGGGGGTGACGCCACGTGGAACCAACCGCGGAAGACACCACGCGAAAAACGGACCCGAAGGAACAGCCAAGACAGGAACGTGCAGAGCCAAGCTGACCACGTCCAACGCCGCAGTGAAAAGCTTGTTCCAACAAATCGGTGCCAAAGCAGTCGTGTACGAGATGGATCAAATGTGTACGTGCAACTCGGAACGCGCGCGAAAGACTCCTCCCAAATCTCGAGACGATCGAGCCAACGCACAGGAGCTCGAACGAAAAGATGGATCCTGCGCTTGGACGCGACCTTCGAAACCTTTTCTGACGTTGCCATCCGCCACTTCGAAACGAAAGCGGACGGAAGTGCGCTTCAGGCGGCTCTGCATGACTGGACGGGACAAAGGACGGTTCCAAACGTGTTCATCGGCGGCAAACACGTGGGAGGCTGCGACGACACGGTCCGCCTGCACCAGGAAGGCAAGCTCGTTCCGATGCTCACCGAAGCCGGTGCCATCACTTCTGCTTTGTGAGTGCCATTCCGTGCAAGTGGCGAACGGCGTCGTTTTTCCCGTGGGGACGAGGCACAGCCTCGAGCGAGTCACTTCTTTCGAGTCATCGCCACACGTTGGTGGGATTCCACGCAAGTATTTTTTTTTTTTTGCTGTTGTTTTGGTTCCGTCGTATGCAGAGTCGCATTGCGCGTGGAACAGGACGCTCGTCGAAGTCTTCGATGGAGAGCATCCGAAGGTTGTTGACGTGTTTGCGTGACGTTTCGTTTGGACGCTCGGGCCGCGTTCGACGGCTGCGCACCATTGGGTTCGTGTCGTCGAAGCGTGGTTCGCTTTCGCATGCGTCGAGGTCTCACACGATCGACGTTCAAATGGCGTGTCGAAGCTCCCATTCCATCGTCGCTTGCTGGTTCTTCTTCGAGCGGTTCGATCCGAGACGGACGCCTTCCTTTGCTTCCTCCATCCTCGGCGCACGTGACCAGGTGCGCACCAGCTGCATTTCGCGCGTCCGCTGTGCCTCCATCTCGTCCGCGTCGACCTCCCATCGCCAACCTCGCCTCCAATTCCGCCGTGCGTGCGCGCAACGCGTCCTAAACCACGTGGCGCGCAAGACGTGCGCCATCGACACCGAGAAGAAACTCCCTCGAGTGTGTTTCCAGGAGTGGTTTGGATTGGACGAGTGGCGACGAAAATTGCACGTCGAGAAGCGTTGCATTCGAACACGACGAGGCGTGCGAAGCGATGGATGCAAGCGTCGCGCTGTCCACCTCGCGAGAGAAGCTACGCAACAAGGTGCTGGAAGTGCTGCAAGATGCACCGCACACGGAAAAGAAAGTGAGAAACGCACTGCTGCAACCCACGATGGAAGTGGAGAAGCTGCCTCCGAGGAAACGGAACAAATCCACGCAACAGAGACAAGGAGAAGCGCAAGGCGAAGCACGTGGATTGCACGACTTCTCCTACCGCAGATTCGTCGTCAAAGGAGGGAGAAGGACCGAAGGCGAAGAACAAGATGAACTGCAGAAGATGCTGCAGCTGCCAACCCAAGTGGAAGCCTCGGAATTCGTCGTGGCCGACACCAGAGGAGGAGCCACCAGGTGGCGTGCAGCACACGCCAAAGGGAAACGCTTTGCAGCAGGTGCAGCGTGTGAAGCCAGAGACGAAGAAGAACTCCAAGACAAAGACATAGATGCGGCGTGGTTCCGTGCCACCGTCGTCGACCGACGCGTGGAACGAGACGTTCCCTTGGAGGACAAAGACACTGGAAAGACCGACACTCCGACACCACGGTACTACCTCATCGAATACAAGGATTTCGTAGAAGACGAAGAAACGAAGGTTCCATTGAGAGCAGTTCTTGAATCAAAACATGTCAGACCGCCTCTGCCGAGCACTGCAGTTGGGGCTGGACGGGTCAAAGCCCTCGGTACCAACACCGAAGCAGAAGCAGAGTGGCAAGATGGATGGTACCCTGCATCGCTACTAGAGTACAACGAAGAGAAGAAAATGGCCACAGTCCAGTTCAGGGCTACCAGGGTCATCCAGGAAGTACAAGAAGACAAAGTGCGGGTCTCATGCACGTATCAAGCCAAAGAGAACACATGGAAGATAGATAGTACAGGACAGAACCTCCCTTGGGTATGATGGGAACCGGTTGTCGATGAAAAGCAACGCCACGCATGCAGCTCCTCCTAGTTGCAGAGTTGCCAGTGGCGGGATGTGCTGCCTATGTCGTGTGGCATGTACGCAGTGTAGCGGAGGCACTTTGCCATACAGGGAAAGGAGGCCAGTGGCCATCGATGCCAAGGCTTAAGACCGAGGAAAGGAGGGCTATTTTGGAACCTAAGTGCAAACATATTACAAAATGTACACGGCATAGAACAAAGGCTTGCAGCTGCCCCTACGTATGTGTTCTAGATGCTGCGATATTTTCTACAGCTTGGGAGTGCAATCTCTGTACTCTTCATGAGTCGGTGTCTTCCATATCAGAGTCGACATACATGAAGTCACCATTGGTAGAGCTTTCAACCTTCATCTTTTTCACTCCATTGGTAGCCTCTTCCAGCAACTCTACATGGAAGTCCAACCCAGAACCATCACGCTTGCCGTCGATGAGAACTTTGGAGTTGTCTTTTACTTCCCCTGAAATCAGCATCCTTGACAGGGAAGTCAACAGGATCCTTTCAATATACCGTCTCATAGGCCTGGCACCATATTCGGGCTCGTATGACTGTTTGATGATTACATCCACAGCTTCAGGCGTCACTTCCAGGGTGATGTTACGGTCTTCAAGCCGTTCTGAAATTTCCCTCACATGAAGCTTTGCAATCTGGGCGACCTGTTCTTCTGCCAGGCCATGGAAGACCACCATTTCATCCAGCCGATTGATAAATTCAGGCCTGAATTTTTGCTTGACCCGCTCGATGACCAGGGCTTTGGTCTCGGGAAGTACCTTGCCGCCGCTGGCCATGAGGAACTCTGCTCCCAGGTTGGAGGTCATGATGATTATGGTATTGCTGAACGATATGGTCCGGCCCTGCCCATCTGTGAGCCGACCATCGTCCAAAATCTGCAAGAGAGTGTTGAATATTTCAGGGTGTGCCTTTTCTATCTCATCAAGCAGAATGACCGAGTAAGGTTTCCTCCTGACGGCTTCTGTCAGTTGTCCACCACTTTCGTATCCTACGTAGCCTGGTGGGGCTCCAATAAGGCGGGAAACAGAGTGTGATTCCATATACTCACTCATATCAAGCCGGATCAGCGTATCTTCACTGTCGAATAACTCAAACGCAAGGGCTTTGGCCAGCTCGGTCTTCCCTACACCTGTAGGCCCAAGGAATAAAAAGCTGCTACCACGATTCAGTGCACCTAGACCAGCTCTTGATCGTAGCACTGCATTTGCCACTGCCGCTACAGCTTCATCTTGACCCACGACCCGCTGATGCAGACGATCGCCAAGATTCAAAAGCCGTTCCTTCTCTTCTTCCCCTAGTCGTGACACAGGGATGCCAGTCCAACGGCTTACTACGAGGGCAATCGCATCTGGGGCGACGGTGTCAGTCAGCATTGCAGTTTCAGGAGTTTCTTGCTGCAACTTCTGTATCATCCCATTGACTTCTTGGAGAGCTCCGTATTTGAGGTCTGCCACAATCGCCAGATTTGCCCTTCTCTCGGCTTCTTCAATGCGGACCAGCAACTCTTCTCGTTTCTGTTTGAGTTCGCGGATCTTGTCCAATCTCTCCTTCTCCTTCTTGTACTGAATCTCCAACGGTTGCAGCTGATCCTTCAATGCCCCCAGCTCTTTTTTCACCTCCTCAAGTCTCTTTTTGCTCGCTTTGTCTTTCTCCCTAGCAAGAGCAGTTTGTTCCACTTCCAAGTGAAGCTTGTTCCTCTGCAGCTTGTCCATTTCCTCGGGGCAGGAATCGAGTGCAACTCTGACATTTGCGCATGCCTCATCTATCAGATCAATTGCCTTGTCAGGCAGGAACCTATGTTGAATATACCTGTGAGATAGCTGAGCTGCTACAACCAGTGCACGATCCATGATCCTCACACCATGATGGCTTTCGTACTTTTCCCTCAGCCCGCGCAGGATGCCAATGGTGTCTTGTACAGATGGTTCTTTCACGAGCACTTGTTGAAATCTTCTCTCGAAAGCGGCATCCTTCTCGATATGCTGCCTGTACTCACTGAGGGTGGTAGCCCCAATGCAGTGAAGTTCACCCCTGGCCAACTTCGGCTTGAGCAGGTTCCCAGCATCCATGGCACCATCTGACTTGCCAGCTCCAATCACGGTGTGTAGCTCGTCGATGAACAGGATCACCTTTTCCCCGCCTTCTTCTATCTCTTGTAAGACAGATTTGAGCCTCTCCTCAAATTCACCTCTGTACTTTGCTCCGGCAATCAATGCACCCATATCAAGGCTCACCAACTTGCAATCTTTTAGCGTGCTTGGAACATCACCCTTCACAATGCGCTGTGCCAGGCCCTCGACAATGGCGGTTTTTCCAACACCGGGCTCCCCAATGAGGACGGGATTGTTCTTAGTCCTACGGCAGAGAACCCGGATCACTCGCCTCACCTCATCATCCCTACCAATGACTGGATCGATTTTTCCAGTTTCAGCGTCTGCTGTGAGATCCCTCCCAAATTGCTGCAATGCGTTCCATGCTCCTTCGGACCCTTTTGTGGTGGCCACTCTCTCTCCTCTCACGTCTTCGATTGCTTTTTCAACTTGACTTTTGCTGATTCCACTGTCCGTGAGTGCTTCTGACACATCCTTATCTTGGATGACTGCCTGAATGAGATTGTCCACGGAGAGGTATGCACCTCCCCTCTTCTTCTGTGTTTTCTCTGCATCTCGGAGCACCTTGAGCAATACGTTGTTGGGGTATATATCTACTGGTGGTGGATCTACGGTTGGGATCCTCACCAGTTTCTTCTTGAGAACCCTGCACACAGATTGATGTGCGGCCACTCCTCCCAAGCTTTCGATGCATTGTGCACCGAGCGAGTTCTTCTCTTCGAAGAGCGCCAGGGCCAAGTGGACGGGTGCAATCTGCGCATGTTGCGCATCCAGTGCGACATCCCTGGCTTTGGCGATGGTCTGCTGCGCTTTCTCCGTGTATTTGTTGATGTCCATCCTTTCTCGTTGTTTATTCCAGTCTCTTTGCGTGCGTGTTCGTTGCTTCGTCGATCGTGATCTGGTCGACGGCACCAGGTTCGATCTCCTTTTCTGCCGAAACGACCCTGTGTTTCTCGAACCGTCGAGAACCTTCGAATCCACACCCGTTTGATTGGACGGTGGATCGGGTCGAAACCGGGTTCGATCTCCTTGGCAACCCGGGAGACCCACCCATTCACACCTCGATGCCTTCCGTCGACGAGATATCGAAGCAAGAGAAAGAAACATCGAGATCCTGCGAGAAAGATCGCGACGAGACGAGAGAGGTGACGTGGCAGGGAAAGGACACGTGGAGCGGACCACGAAGCTCGTGTCGACGCGTCGGTTACGTGCAAGACCAAGCGATGCATGCCACGCGACGGGAAGTCGACGATGGGAGAAACGAAGCGAACGACGTGCACGTGTTGGAAGAGTCACGCACGTGGCATGTATCCATGCGAAACCATCGCCGATCCCGTCCGTTCCGTGTGCGACGCGTCTGCTGCGTCGTGCTTCGACGTTCCGGCGCATCCGATGCGACGGCGTTCGAACGGAACCGTCTCATGCGCATGCATCGTGATCCCTTGCTTGCGTTCCTGCGTGTCTGTCGCGCATGCTTCGCTTCTGTTTCGCTTCGCTCGTGTGCGACGGCGACAGATGGACGAACTGCTTCGTTCGTGCTGCAAGGGGATGCGTGGACGTTCCAGGTCACCGGCACACCCCTCGCCGGTTCGAATGCCCCCCTTTGTCCCCCCCACCACTCCCCGCAAAGGGGGGCATTCGATCCGTCCGAGATCCTCCCGGAGCCCCTTTCACAGGCTCGTTTTTGGGGAAGCTGGGGAAGTGGGGAATGTCCCTGCTTCCCCGGAGGTTCTCCTCCACGCATACGTGCGAATATTACG